>JAQPPZ010010066.1:0-27407 GCA_028583015.1 Wollemia nobilis | reverse complement strand
CAAGATCCTCCAAATCCTAATGAAGTATATTCCCCTTGAAATATCTTTCAGGAAAACCAATGCTTGCAACCCTCTAGTTATCCTGTTGCACCATCAAAATTTATCTTTTTTTAACTAGGGGGAGGGAGCTGCCATGATCCCAACTTTTATGGTTTGGGATTCAACTCATTCTCTTGGGTTTTTTGGTCCCTAAGGTGAGCTCTAACAGTTTCAAAAACCTTGGTAACAATATTATGCCAAACCAGCTCCAACGGACTGAACTACTCTCTAAACATTTTGGAATTTCTTTCCAACCAAATGTACCACCAAATGAAACTTGGGCCTAGGGACCAACCCAAATGAATGGATATATTATTGAACTTTCTTCATTTCCAAATATCTCAAATATTAGCAAGATTTACCTAAAATTTTAGGTGACCCTTAAATAGATATAACTACCTTTTCCACAACTCTTTAGTGAATTCACATTGGAAAAGTAAATTATCAAGTGTCTCCTCCTGGGATTTACATGTGATGCAATTAGAGGGCCCATAAAAACATCTCTTCATAAGGTTACAATAGGTGAGATAGCTCCTATGCATCACTTCCCATACAAATAAAATTATTTTAGGCTAGCCCTTGGCCACCCAAACTCTATCCTAAGAGATATTACATGGGATCAACGGAGGAGGGAGCAAAGAATTATAACCATCATGGATAGTGAAGAAACAAATACTACCAAGGTCCTAGGAAATATTATCATCTTTCTATCTCCCTATAAGGAACCCATTCTTATGGATATTATCAATAAGAAGCTTTTGATGAAGAGGGATAGGAATAGGCCAATCTTCCAACCTCTTCCACTGAAATAAAGAGAAATCTCCAATTTTCCTAGAAATAATGTAGGAAGCCATCTTAATCCATCCTCTACCTTCAAGAATTTGTTGTAAGGGATACAAATAAAGGAACTCATAGATTAAAGGGGGATTCTAGTCCCAATAATTAGTCCAAAATTTAGCTTTATCTCCTTTATCCAATTTCCAGAAAAGTCTAGATTTAACCAGTTTTTTGCTAGCTTTCAAGACCTTCCAAGTAACGGAGCCAAGGCCCCTCAGAGAAGTGCGACTAGCTTATTTATGGGGGATAGAACCCAAATAATTACTAGTGACGATTTTTCTAAATAAAACCTCCTATTTGGATATCCATATCCAATAGATCTTCCTAACAAGATATTGATTGTTTGAAGTTGCTTATAAAAACCAAGACCCCTTTAAGATTTAGGTTGACATATTTTATCCCAACTAACAAGAGCCCACTTCTTACCCATCCTTGGGCCATTCCGCACAAATTTTCTCGTAAGTTAATCCAACTCTCTGAGAACTCTCATAGGGAAATCTAGGATGGAGAGTTTATAAACAAGCATAGCTTGGATCATCGATTGGATGAGAGCCATTATTCCTCCAAAAGTAAGCCAATGATGAGTCCAATTATTAACTCTAGCAATGATTCTATCCATTAAAGCTTTCCAATCAGCCTTACTTAGACTCCTAAAATGAATGATAATCCCTAGATAATCAAGTAGAATGGTGCCCTTGATAAAGCTCAAAATGGATAGAATATGATCCTAGATTCTTCTATATGTATTGAAGAAAACCACCTTGGATTTGGCTGCATTCACATGCTGGCCAATAGTGTCCATGTAGGTTTTTAATATGGTTTTGATCATTCTAGCATCTTGAATGCTATCTTCCCAAAATAGATGTATATCATAAATAAATTGAAGGTGAGTTAGCATCTCTTCACCAAATTGCACACCTACCAAGAGTCCTTGTTGCTTGTTTATCTAGAAAAATCTATCTAATCCTTCTACTAGAATAATAAAAAAAAATTGGAAAAGAGGGTCTCCTTTATGAATACCCTTTAAAGCATGAAAAGGAACTGAGAGGAAGTTGTTGATGAGAAAAAAGAAGGAAATTTTTGAGACACATCTCATGATCCATTCTCTCCACTTCTGAGATAAGTAAATTTCTCAAGCATTTGATCTAGAAACTAACAGGGGAATCTATCAAAGCCTTAGACATGTATAGTTTAATAAACATGCCTCTTCAACTAGAATGTTGCATTGAGAAAATAACCTCATAGTCTAGAATAACCCCATCAAAAATTTGATTCCCCTCCACAAATCCTCCTTAGGAAATTATGTTTTCCATAGTATTTTTAGGCCTTGAAAACATCAACTTGGTTACTATATTGTAAGTCATTGTAGATAGCAATTAGGCAAAAATATCCAAGACTAGAAGCTTGTCCCACTTTAAGAATCAAAGCGATGAAAGTATGGTTCAAATATCAAAGCATAGTTTTGTTTGAATGAGATTCTTCAACAGCCTTGGTTAAATCCTCACATATGACATCCCAAAAAGCCTTAAAGAATTCAATAGGAAAATAATTAGGCCTTGGAGATTTCCATGTTTTCATGCTGAAAACTATGCTCCTCACCTCATCCTTATCCACTGGATGGAAAAGGGCTTGGTTTTGCTTGCTTAAAATAATCTAGGGGATACATTTAAGTATATCTTATTGTGATACAAGCTTAGGGAGAGCATGTGAAGTAAAAAAAAATAAAAAAAAATATTTGTTGCTTGTTGCATACTTTGTATGCTGTCCATCACCTGAACATTGGAATCTTGAAGGTAAGGCATAATTCTTGTCTACTTGTCGAGGTGGAGTGATGGAAGAAACTCATGGTTCAATCCCCCTCCAACAACCAAGTGGTTCTCACTCTTTGTTTCCAATATATTTATTCTTTATTTTCTAAGTACTCTAATTTTTTTTTGACCAATTCATATTCGTATTTTAGGTCCTCGATGATTGATACAATCCTAAAGTAAGTAGCCAACTCTTTCATATTTACCAAAAAAGGAACCTTTTGGGACTAAAAATTAGATTTTCTACTTATTTTACAAAATTGAGACAAGATTTGACATGATGGATTTGTTTGGAAAAGATATACATAACTATCCCATGGGAAGGGCGACCCTCCTCCCACTAGAAGGAAATTTTTCTCCTTGAGATCCTTCTTTTCTACCTAAAAATTCTCAAAACAAAAAGGACTAGGGGGATTGTGGCCCGAATTCCATTCCAAAAAAATCGAAAAGTGATCAGAGTTAGTGTGATTAAGAATCTCCATCCTAAAAGACCAATGGAGGAAGGCCTCTTCAGAAACCAAAAATTTGTCAAGCATGAATTTCCTACTTGTTTGTTTATCCATATATATGGAGACCCTACATGCCAGACATCAATTAAATTAAGCTAGTTGAATTTCGATATCATAAATATACCCCCATGATCTAAAGAAGGATTTCCCCCCGATCCTTGAGAGCAATTTTAGCATTGAAATCCCCTACCACTATATAATTTACTTTATCTTTTTTGGTTCTATTAGCATGTAAAACTAACCATTGGTGACGTTGCTCCATAAAATTCATAGCACCATAGAAATTAGAAACCAACAGAAGCTCCCCAGAGTTCTTTCTCTTGAAGAGATAAGTGAGGATACCTCGACTAGTAGAATTATCTAAAGCCATATAGAGAAGAGGATTCAATAAAGTCACCACTCCCCCTAAAGCCCCTTGGGATCCAACCACCATGTGCTCAGCCAGTCTCAAAATTTTCTTAACAATGTTATCCATACTCTAAATGGAAGCTTTAATATCTTAAAGGATAATAAAGTTAAAATAATGATTCTTTAATGCAGAGGGTCTCGGGAGACTGTTAAAAAAAGGGAGACAAGAGGGGAGGTTAAAGGGCTTGAAAATAAGTTCTCAAATTGAGATAAATCACCTCCAGTTTGTGGATGATACTGCTCTTATTAGTCAAGCCAATCTCATAGTAGCAAGAAACATAAAAGAAGTTTTAGATGGGTATACTCAAGCTACTGGGCAAACTTTTAATGAAAAAAAATCTCAAATTGTTTTTTTTAATACAAAAAAGAGGGTGAGAGATAAAATTATACAATTGTTGAAATTCATGGAAACTCCTTTACCCATACAATATTTAGGAGTACCTTTATATGCAAAGAAAACAAAAAGTAAAGAGTGGAAAGGGTTGATGGATAGACTTCAAGCTAAGTTGAGCAACTGGACTCATAAATGGCTAAGCTTAAGAGGAAGAGGTGACAATGATTAAATTTGTGCTAAAAGCTCTTCCTATTTATAAATTTTATGTACTTCAGGCTCCAAAGAGAATTCTAAAAGATATTGACAAACACACAAGAAATTTTTTGTGGTCAGGTGCAAGGGAAGAACAAAAAATAGCACTAGTGGGTTGGGAGAAGATATGCCAACCAAAAAAACAAGGAGGATTGGGGATAAGATCAACATTTCAGAGCAGCAAGGTACTAGCCGGGAAGCTATATTGGAGATGGATTACGACTCGGGGGTTTATGGAGTAGACTCTTACAAGCTAAATATTACCCGAGGAGTGGATGAGAAAAACATTCCAAGATATAAAGTGGAAGGAGAGGGATCTACCATATGGAGGACAATGTTAGTAGGACAAGAGTTAATAAAGTCATACCTATATTGGAAGTTAGGGGGTGGAAAGGATGCTTTATTTTGGGAGGATTCATGGAATCAATCACAACCAATTATTCGAGACATTCCCGAGAGATGGAGAGGCTGGAAATCGAGAGCTCCAAAAAGCGAGGGTGGTGGAAAGCCTCTTACTATATGAAATCATGGAATCAACATGTGCCGGTTATTACGGTGGAAACATCCCCAAGAATGGCCGGTGAGGGAGTACGGAGGAACTAATGGAAAAGCGTGGAGATATCTTCAAAGACACCCAATTCGGGATGGTTCTAAGAGGGATATACTTGGATGGGGAGGAAGTAAGTTGGGAATTTATAAGGCAAAGGAGGGATACAAGGTAGTTTGTGGATACGAGATTACCCCATCACCCTTTCCATGGACATTTGTCTAGCAAAAGGAAGGATGGCCAAAAATTAACATTTTCTCTTGGTTGATTAACCACAAAAAGTGCTTGACTTTTGATAATTTGATAAAAAGAGGTTTCTTTGGGCCCTCTAAATGTGTTTTGTGTGGAAAGGCGGAGGAGACCTTGAATCACCTCTTTTTTGGGTGTTATTTTTCTAAAGACATATGGATCAATTGGTGGAGACAAATGAGACAACATTGGGAAGTTTTTGAGAGCCAGGAAAGCTTTTATGAGAAATGGAAACAGTGCAGCTTTAAGACTAAAACAATGGAAATTGCATGGAAACTAGGACCTAGCTTCATATGGTGGGAGTTATGGCTAGAACGAAATGCACACATATTTAGATCGGAGCACGAGAACAAGGGAGCAAGTATGGGGAGAGTATTATGAGCAAGGTAATAGAAACACTATTTATCAGTTACGGGAGGAAACAAATATAAAAATGGAGGAAGTGATTATTCTACGGAGCCTTGGAATAAGCTGTAAGAGAGAAACAACTTAAGGATGGGTACACGGGGTGAGATCACCTTGAATAACATAGAGTGGAGGCCACCTCCTAAAGAGTGGGTGAAGGCAAACACGAGATGGGGCTTCTACTAGAAATCCCGGAGAAAGGCTGGTTTTGGTATTATCATGCGAAATTGGAAAGGAGAACGGAGTGTATTGGAGAGCGAGAAGGAATGGGGGAGGCAACAAATAATGAAGCGGAAGGACAGGCGATCTTGTCAACATCAGTGATAGCTACAAATCTACGATTACATAAGTTGTGGATAGAGACGGACTCTCAGGTATGGGCTGGAATATTAGATCCGATAAGGCCCTTTCGGGGTGCTAGGAATTGGAGAGAGAAGGAAGGTGGAAGCAGTCCAGAAGATCTGGCAAGTTTTTCAAGATGTTTTTATTACACATATAAAGCGAGAGGGAAATATGGTGGCAGACTATTTAGCAAAATGGGGAAAAGATCTGGAGAAAGGGCAATATGTGGACTCTTAGATGGAAAATCAAATAAGCTTGTGCCAAAGAATCCAAGGGATGTAGGAGGTGATACAAGCAGATAGTAGAACAAGAAGAGTAGACAGTGAGTCTAATGAATCTATCACGGTTAGGCCACGAGCAACACAACATGAAGATAAATGGATAGTTTACAGAATTCGGATAAATTGGATAAACTGGAATTCAGCTATGGTAGTCTTTGAGGGTTTGGATATCCGCATTATGTAAGGTAATGTTTTATGGGTAATTTTTGAGCTAGGAGGGAGGTTGGAGGAGGATTTTATTTCTCCTTGATGCCTATCCAGTTCATTTTACCTTATGTCTGACTTCTATAAATATAACATATTTTTCATTTTTTTTCAAACAAAATTAGATCTTGAAAAATTATTTAATGAGATTTGTTATTTAGACCTCTTATATTCTAATATTGGACAATCATTGGGAACACAAATTCTAGTAAGTATAAATCTGCTCGACCTTTGTCTGGTTCACTAGATGGTATCCCTCATTAGCCAACTTCTCCTGGTTTGATTTTCTTCCTACACTCTTGGCTTGAGAGTTTTTTAACCTTTTCTCTACTTGTTGGATCCCAAGGTTAGTTTTCTCTCTATCCTTATCTCTATATTTCATTGAAATATCACTACCCACCATAACCATTGCAAGGGTTTGGCTCTCTGGATTTATCAGAGCTAAGTGATCATCCCCCAAAGATAAATGTAAATAAACATGATGGAAAGTTTTCTCAACCCTTAAGGGGGGAGGTTATCCTTTTGAGGTTCATCCATTATGGTGGTCTCCTCCTCCATATCTAATAGAGAGTTAAGAATTTCATACCTATTGAGATTTCTCTAGACTAACAAGTTGGAGTATGTTGTCTTGTCATTTTTCTTCTTCTTTCTCTTTGGAGCTTCAAAACCCTCCTCATGAGGATTAATATTCAAGGCAATGGGTTGATCCTCTACTTTCTTCTTAGAAAATTTGCTATTGGTGATGGTTTCCTTTGGAGGGATGGGGCTCTTCATGATTCCCTCTGGGAAAAATGGGCTAGGTGACCATGTTTATGGTAGATCCTACACCAGAATGGGATTGCCTCATAGTCCACCTATTGGATCCATGATAATTTCCCCATGTTAATTTCTATTTCAGCTAGGAGAGATTGGTTGAGATCCATCTCCACATAGATCCAGGAATAAACAATAGAGTCTCTCCTCATAGTGTCCTTGTAAACTCCTAAATAGCAACCCAAGAGGTTGCCTAATTTCTCAAAAATTGGTTCACACCAGTATTTCATGGGTAGGGCATAAAGACAATCCCAAACAACCAACATAGAGGGAACCATCTAAGGGTCAAATCCTAGCTTCCAGGGTAAAAAAAAGGCTTGCAACACCATATGTTCTCCTCCCTAACTCAAAGGCTTTGTCTCAATCTATTTGAGAAGAAAAATTCACTATATAATAGCCATTCCTAATGAGAGAGATTGAAGTGTCCCTAAAGGGCTCCCAATGTTTTGGATCCAAGAGGACATAAATCTTAAAGATGATCTTATACCAATGAACTTACAAATTAGGTCATGATTACTTTTGTAGAGAATTTTATCCGCCACCGGGGGATTGATCTATGACCACTTTAGGATAGAGGACCGTCTAGGGGAGGTACCATTAACCCTTTATTGGAATGATTGTTGTTATAGCTTCTTTACTACTGCAAAGAAGATAGAATAAAGGGTTGATTCTCTAAACAAGACATCTTTCATGTCTTGTTTCCATTTAACCATATTTGTAAATGATATCTTGGGGGAGGGGGTCCAAGGAGGGGGCCTAGAAGGGCCCTCATAAATAGCCATAGGTTGCTCCATAGCCTATACATAACACTTCACCCAAAGGGGATACCTACAAACTGAAAAATCCTCGGTGCCAAGGCAAAAATAGCTATACTCTAGATCCATAAATTTTGGATTCTTTGGATCTTCAACATAAGCCCACATACCCAAAGATATTTGGAATAAAAAGCCATAAAAGAGTTATAGATGCATATTTATGGGGTATTTAGATACTTGAAAGTCATATTAACTTTATGTTCCTTAGAGGTGTGAGGTTTTGAATTGGAGAGATGTCATTTTATGAGGTCCTTCTAGGTGTGCCTTCTAGTCCACTAGTTGATATTTTGGAAAATAATATTATGATCCTTTTATTAATTTAGGTTTAATTATTATTTTAAATATTTTGGTAGGCTATATTCCCATTAGAGCATCTTCATTGTCTTCATATCTGAGTGGAGATTGTTTGCCTATTGATTTGATCCCTTTACAGGTAACACCATTGGTAGTACCCTCTTTTCTAGATCTAGAGCATGTTGAATAGAACAAATTAGTTTAGATATCTTTAGCTTTGTTTGATAAGGTGAGTGGAAATTTTGTGTTGGATTCATCAATTTTAGCTTCTAATGTTTCTTTGTCATACATTGAACATAATTTACCTTAGTTCATCTAACACCCTTGTGGGTTAATATGCTTTTAAAGGATGCTCATCATATTCTATCTCTAGAGTGACATCAAAAGTCTATTTTTCAAGCATTGTTATTGAAGGTTGCTCATCCTTAGGATCCTATTATGTATTCTTAGTCTAAAGGTCAACTAGAGATGTAGAATAGGACATGCAAGGTTGTTTCTCTTCTAGAAGAGAAGAATGTAGTTGGATGAAAATGAGTTCACATGAATAAGTATACTTTAGATGGTTAGGTGAATCACAAGATATACCTTTATACCTTTTTTGTAAAGTATTCTCTCAATGGAAGGTAGTTTATTATTCTAAAATATTTTCTCCAATTTCTAGGATGGACTCAGCCAGGATGATTTGCTCTATAGTTACCTCATATGGATGGAAGGTACACTTGATGGATGTGAAGAGTGTCTTCCTATATGGGGAGCTTCAATAGGATATCCACATGTAGTAGCTACTTGGTTTTGAGCTTGAGGTCCCTACTCCCCTGGTTTATAGTTTGAATAGATCTTTGTATGGACTTAAGTAGGCTTCTCATGCATGGTATGATAAGATTCATTCTTTTTCTTAGTTGAATGTTTTGGAATTGGTGACATAATATCAAAGATCAGGATGGAGAGACTTTGGTGATTGTTATTTATATTGGTGATCTTCTCATTACTAGTAACTCTCTTGCCTTAATCCAAGATAAAATGTCATGGATTCATTCCATATTTGAGATGATATATTTAGGAATTTTACACTACTTTTTGGGGATTCAAATTAATTACATATATTTTGGCATCACCATTTCATAGCACAAGTATGTTTTGGATGTTCTTCAATGTTTTAGAATGGATGATTGTAAGTCTACTTGGACTCATTTTACTTCTAATACAAAGCTTCAAACGAATTGTACCACTTCATTGGTGGATGCTACGTTGTATCCATATATTATGCATGGAATTATTTATTTTATTCATACAAGATCTAATACAACTTTTGCTATTAGTTATTTTTATAGGTATATACAAGCATCCAAAGTGACTTGCTTGACCATGGCCAAGAGGGTTATCAGATATCTCTAAGGTAATTATCATATGGGTATTCACTACTTGGTTGGATCCCCTTCAATTATGATAGTATTTTTAGATGTTGATTGGGTCGATGATTTGGATAAGTGTGGTCCACCATAGGCTTTTTGTTCTAATGGGATGTAATGTCCCCTTTTCTACGCAGTCAGGTGCAGAGCAGATTAGCCTATACACGAGCTCCTGTAGGCTAAGTCGGATGGAGGGAGCCGTTGGAGATATCAAAATATTTGTCAGTACCCAAAGAGCTATTGATTGATGGTCGTTTGGGCTCATTCAGAGATTTGTTTGATCAGAGTTACTATTTTTAGCCATGTCCATTTTTAGGGTTTCGATGGACAACAGACAGTGCAGTGATATTCTTTAGTGAAATGGGTGTCCAAAACCATTCGCGGATTTCAATTCGGATGGGCAGAGGTTGGAAATTTTAATGGTCGAAGATAAAATTAATAAAGTGATTATTTAATTTAATTTTGTAAAGTCAGTGACTTTATTTTATTATAAAATCATTTTATTCTTAAAAGGGGCCATTTTAAGTGACGACTTAAAAAGTCATTTAGCCTAGGCATAAGGGGGTGAATAAATTAAGGAGAAATAAGGTGGAATTAAAAATTGATAAAATTATATTTGCTCACCCTAAAAGTGACCTAACCCTAGGTCGACTTATGGAGGAGATAAAAGGAGGTTTTGAGTTCATTTGGAGATATGCGAAGATTATTATTTTTCTCTCTGGTTTTTTTGAGGACTCTCTGGAAGAGCCATTTACAAAGATTCTGGAGCTTGTGAGAGACGAAAACCTCTTACAGGGACATTGGCTTCGGGGTTGCAAGATTACCCTCAGGTCAATCTGGGCATTTCCACATAGGGATTGCAGTTGGACTTCAGTTTTAAAGACTTCTGGAGTTGGGTTACCACACAGGGTCATTCAGAGATTATAAAGGGAATATTTGGAGCTAGGACACCACACAGTATTCACATCAGAAGGACTAAGCCTTCATCATAATTTATAGAGTACGAAGCAGCTAGGGTTTCATCAGCATTTGAGGTATTTGCATTGTAATTTGTGCCCTAGTTTTGATATAAGAATAAAACAATATTTTTGAGAATTTTGGATTGCTCTGTGTTTGTGATTTTGTATATAAAAAATTCATGAAAAAGGTTAAGAATTGGCAAACCCCTAGAGAACTAGATAGGGAGGGTTATTACAAGTGGTATCAGAGCTGGTTTTTCCGCCGAATCATTGGGTAGTTCAAAGACAAATTTCTAGTTTATCAAGATTGTGAAATTTGCAAAAATTAGAGGATTTGTGTTCACAAGCAACATTTGGAGAAATTTTAGAGTTTTTATAGCGTAGATAATTTCAAGAATTTTTTTTAGAGACATCGATTAAATTTGCAAAATATATATTTAGAGTGTTGTGCAGTTTGATTTAAGGGCTATTTGTCGGCATTATTATTATTGGGAGTCCGTGTGAGTTTTCCTTTGCTGCCGTCAAAGTTGGATTTTTTACAAAGAGCCGATGATTATTTTTTAGGTGTCGTGTCTCCCTTTGAAATGGTCACGTAGCAGTGAGATTATGCAAGTTTAAAGTTGGATTTCGGATTTCACATAATAACATTTGTCCTTGGCATCGTATATTTCATTAGAACATTCAGGAGCCGCAAATGTTATTTTTCTGGCAGAAGCTCATTCAATGACATGGATATTAAGGATTATTAATTGATGACGAAGAGAGGGATTTTGTGGATTGTTTACGAAACAGAGCAACGCCAGTTGAAGGAAACATAACGGCATCGCAATTTTCATTCATACAGCTACATGTAATAAATATAGATTGTCACAGGATAAATTGGGAATATTTATCAAATAAATTCCCTGAGCATCCATTTCCAACGATTAGTGGTGGACCATGGTTTTTTAGTAGAAGAGGTTTATTCCTCCGTAGATGAGGGGTGGATTTTGATTAAGAATTTCAAAAGATAAAATATGCGCCCATTTGGGTGAAGCTTCCTGATTTACCTCTCGAATTTTGGCATGTGGATATCTTGAAAGGTATCGCTAAAATGTTTGCAGAGCTAATAAAAATTGGTGCATCCACTCATGCTAAATATAGACTAATTGCTGCTAGGATGTGCATTTTTGTTAATCTAGATTTTGATCTCCCAGAATCCATTGATCTAATTTTAGATTTGGGTATTAGAAAATAGGCCATTATTTTTGAAAATTTACCTTCTCGTAGATCTAAGGCTTTCCATATGGGCTCTCAGATCTCTTCCAAGAATACTGCAAAGACTAATGGAGATTCTCAGATATCTTCTAAGAATATTGTAAAGTCTAATGGAAATTTTATGCCTTCTACCATGTTTGTTGATTGTTTGAGAGATTTTTCTTCTATTGAGATCTTTATTACTCTTCCTGGTTTTTTGTAGAGGATCCTTTTCTTAGGAAGACTATTGGTTTGAGAAATTCTTATTCTTCCATAGAGATTGATGACTTTTTTGAAAATCTTTCTCTTGTTGGATCTGGTGCTGAAGATGTGCTAACCATTGTTGAAGCCTCTCTAGTTAAGGCTATTGATGAGGTCAATCCAAGAAATTTTGCTATAAAAAAGTTTACTATTAATTATTTACTTACTTCCACAAGAGATGTTTCTCATAGCTCTCTATTTCGTTTGATTCTTTAACCCAGAATGAAAAAAGGAATATTGGTTTGGAGATGGAGGTTACTCCCTCAAAAAGAGTGAACAAGAGTGGTAAGAGCTCTTTCATTCAAGGTTCCCTCATAAGATCTAAAAAAGTAAAGGTAGGCAGTTCTTTGGAAATACCTGCAAGGCTAATATGAATACGAAAAAATAGAAAGGAACATTGCAAATGGGGTGCAGTCCACTGTAAATTTTAATGGAAATAGGGAGAAATTTGGTTTAAATTTTTTAAAAAATGGGGGAATTTTTGGATAGATAGCCCCTCTTGCTTTGGTGGCTTTAAGTTCTCTTCTCTCTGAGATAGAAAGAGGTTTTGGTTCAGATACAGTTACGAGATTTATGTTTTAGGTTTCTTTCTCCAAATTATGGTTGTTTTCTTGAGGTTGTTGTAAGGTATGGATATGGGTTTTTCTCAATTGATGTTGGAGCCAAGGTTTCAGGAATATTATACTAGTTTTTTTCCTAGATTTTGGTTATGGATTCATCTATTGCTGATAATGGTTAACAACTAGTTTCATGGCCTATTTCAAATATTTTTTTGAATTTCCAAGTGGATGTTAATTCTAGAGGAAAACTTGGTCACATATTTTGCTGGAGTGGATGACAGTCGAATTTTTGGATCTCATTTATTTTTTGGGCAAGAAGCCTATTTTAAAATTTGGATTTAATTTTTTAGGCAGAATTAAGATATAAAGATTTATTTGGGCAATAGTTTGTCTAGGTAGTTGCCGACTCACTCCTTGGGATTTGTGTTGTTCTTTTTAGTAGCTTGGTGTTTTTGGATCTTGGGAGGTCCTTTTGTTTATTTTTAGATTTGGGCCTCTTATTCTCTTTGGAGCTTTAGTTGTGGTTTTGGGATTTTGTTCTAGATATTTTGTTAGAGCTTCTTTCATGTTTTTCTTAGATTTGTAATTTTGAGATATTTTTAGTTATAAAAGGTTTGGGGTCCTTTCAAAACCCCTCTTTACCACCTAATAAAAAAATATATTATTTAAACCTCCTCAAGCCAATTGTATTAACACTAAAACTTGTGATAAAAAAGTAATTTATAAGTGAGGGTAAATCACAAAGTTCAAATCGTGGCATGGACAAGTGTATGAGGGGTGGGTATGTGTATGGTTGTGTGTTTTGCCCCTATTGATAAGTTCATATCTCACCCTTATCAGAGGTCATGGTTGGTATGAGGATGCCCAACCCTTAGTCATAGGGGTTTCTCACACTAACCTCAATAAAAAAAAAAGTAAAGGTAAATTAGTTCTAACATCTACTAGGATATAGGCTATCCAATATATTATAAGAATTCAAAAGCAATACAAAATTTAAAAATATTAAAATATTTAAAATATTTTTGAAATGGTTTTCATTTAATACTTCGCATTATTAAATAACATATATTGAATAAAATATCTCTAAAATATCCCATGGGTTTCTAGGGTAAGTGGTGGAAAGCATTTATAAACCAAGATTTGAATACTACCAATGAATGTTGACATTTTTTCAAATGTAGTATTTGAAGTGGTTAAAATATGGGCTTTTAATAAAGAGACCCAAACCCAAACCTTGTTAAGTGATATAATACTACCATGTGGTTCATTGAGGGTGGTATCATTCCAATCCCATATAACCCATGAAAAGAAGATCATTTTAGTAGCTTCAATGTGAAATTATCCAAATTTGCTCAAACATAAATTTATAGGATATCTATTGAAATCACTTGAAAAAAACTCAAAATTAATTCAAATATAATCATTCGAAGAGCATTCAACTTACTATAAAGTGTCCTAATAGTATTCAAATATTTCTCTTTATTACTTTTTATTTTTATTCTTGTTTAATATCTTTTACTCATAAATGTTTACTCCATATTCTTACAGGTGATTATCTTAATATATGTATATTTGAAAAGCATATAATAAATTGAAAATATTATACATTTTTTATGAATTCTAATAAGCTATCTACAGGTTCCAATGGAGACCCCTCCCAACAGAACATATGTAGCTTATTTTTTTTATCAAAGATAATATTTATATTTTCCAAACTATTACATTTTCATTAACAATTCCTTAATATCATTTTTATTAAGAAACATAATATCTACCATCGAGTTGCCTCATAAAATTTAAATTTATCCAAAATAATGATCGACACCATGATTGGCTAAATCATCAAATACCCTATTTTCTTCTTTATAGTTAGGATGACATTTCTAAGACATTGCCTTTAATAATAGTTGATGGACATAAAAATATTAATAATAATTTGTAAATATGTCTAGCTATAAACTCTACACTTAATTATCAATCCAGGGTGAATGATTTAAAGAGCAGTAATCCAATATAGATTATACCACAATGATTAATCTCTGACTTAATTCTATTTTTCTTAGTTTCAGGTTTGCAAAAAATAATAAAAGTTACAGAAAATGAAATTGTGTTGAATTAAAATAAAATGCAATTTTATGATTTATACTAATTTAATGTTGTGTATATTTATTGGTGTGGATCCACGTGCAACCTATTATAAATTTAACTATCTATTTTTACCTTATAGTCTAAAATGATGCAATTTAATTTAATTGATAATTTAAAATTAATCCTATGTACTAACTAATCCTAACCTATTTTAGGGGTGAGAGAATAGGGACTGGCTGTAGGAGTGGGCCCTGCCTCCTAGAGGATAGTGTAAATATCTTCTCCCCTAATCTATTTTACTTTAGTAACTAATGTTCATTAAAACTACTAACACTATTTTAATTCATGGATGCAGGAAAATACAATAAAGATTACATAAGCGAATAAATCATAATAAAATCAATGACACAGTTACCAAATTCATGAAGAAAAGTGTTGCTGCTTTATTGATGAAAATTCAAATGTATAGGATCTCGAACATCAAGCCTTCAGAATAGCAAAAATTGTATACAAAATATTTGAACATTAGATATTAGACCTTTTCAAAGGTCTCTTTCCTATATTTTATAATGTCGCTTGGACATTTTCAATGGAATTCCTCTACGTATTTTGCCATGTTTCTTATCAGCTTGATGATTCGAATACTAACCTTACAACAATAATAATCTAAACTAATACTATTTTGTAACCACCTTGGACTTTGTCACAATCATGATGGTCCAAGTGGTAAACTGATGAACTAACATAACAAAAGTTCTTAATTTGAATAATCTAATGATGCAACAATACAACTATTTGTCCTTCATTTTAGGAAGAGATAAAATAGGCTTGCATCTAAATCTAAACATCTTAACAATATAATAATCTTACAACTTTCTAATAACAACTTTATATAACAACTTAATAAATATAAAATCTCATGTACAATGCCAACATATCAGTCAACTATGTTGACTGTATATACCTCGTAATGATGCTACGTTGTCACTGGACGTGGCATGACAATGCATTAGATAGTTTGACTTGGTCAATATTCTTTCTGTAATACCTTTCAGTAGACGCTTTCTGTAGCAACTTTTCGTAGCTATATTCTGTAGCGCCTTTCTATAGCGTTCATCCATGAGTCTCCTTAGCACATCATTCTCATGGTTGGTCTATCCACACTTGTCATCTGGTCTGTGCCTTACCGCATCATTTCCTACGAAGCTCCTACAACGTTCTCCTACCGAAAACACATAGAAACTTGCACACTTTTGCATAAAATACAAGCACAAATCATTTTTATCATTATAAATCAAATTCATTTATAAATCATATGGATAAGATAAAATAATCATCAAAATACATTTGTTTTCATAAATTTATAAATAAAAAATAGATTAAACTTGCACAAAATACGTACTGTTTTAACACTCATCATTCCCCCAAATTGAAGGAGATGCATGTCCTCATGCATACAAATTAAAATTATAGTATGTCCAATAAAACTTTGTAGCAAATTTTTAATAATTTTAATAGTTTTGTAGACATAGTAAATAAAATATTGCAATGTTACGTAAATAATTTTTTAGGTATAAGTAAAACACTGCAATCATTTTCAAAAATCATTTGATAATTCTTATCAAATAAGGGACTGTAAATTTCTTCAAATAAAATACTAAAATCGTATACATGAAATATTTGCATTCATTCATGAAAATAAGTCTGCAAAAATAAAATACTGCAAAGTGAAAATAACAATTGTTTTTAGATATGCAAAAAGAAAAATATTACAGATATAAAGATGAAATGCTTTCAAAAACTTCTGCAAATAATTAAAATCAAATATCATCATGAAAATCAAATAAATTTTGTAAATATAATTATGCAAGTTCATCAAAGGTCTGTTATGGCTTTTTGAATGTCCATGTTTGACTTAGATTTAAGTCGGGATGAAACCTGTGTTGGTTTTGGTATCTTTATCGATAAATTCCTTTCTCGCTTCACCTTCTGCACCTGTTCTTTGGCCTCCTTGGGATCAAGTGGTTGTTCAATAGATACTATCTTCACATGCTTGACCTCTATAGATCCTCCATCTTGTGACTCATACAATGCATCCTGTTTCTCTAGAGGAGGAGGTGGTTCAACTGCTTCAATGACCTTGTTGATTATTGCGTCTATATCATGGGGTATCCCAATGTTAAGAGATAATCTTGTTTGAGGCATCCCTATTTTTATGGATGGTTTTGGTCTTTGAGGGTGATTCTATTGAAGCAATTCAACAAATGGAATTGAGTTATCTTCTTCAAGTACTTTGGTGAAATCAATAACTTTGCTAAAATTCATTGATTTCTTTGGCTTTTTTCTGGATGTGGAGCTTTTGTTGGGAGATGTATTGACAATTGTTGGTTGGGTGATTAGGTCAACTAGTTTTACCACCCTATCCATAGAAATCTACTTGAGGATGTCAATCTGGAGAGTAAGGGCACGTCTCACTAAGGTGACATGCTCGGTAAACTCATTTTTGAGTCTATCCAGCTTGATATGCAGTAGGGTTTGTTGCATTTGGATTTGTCCAAGAGTCTTTATGAAAGGATCTGATGTAAGTGGGTTTATTTTTGGGTTGGACATCTCTCTTTTTTCTTGATTTTTTGGAATATATTTCTCATGTCTAGTCTTTCTTGTAGGTCGAGAGGATTTGGATGGCTTGGAATGGGTAGGGCATTTGCACATAGGGGATTCCTCCTCCTCCTGACTCTTAGATTTAGAACTTCCCTCAGACACACTATCCCTAGTGGATTTTGACTCACTCAACTCATAATGAATAGATAGGTTGGCTTCTTCTACTATGGTATCCCATGGAATCCCTATTTCAAATGCTTTATGCAAAACTATCAATTTTATCAACCCATGATGGGTGATTAAATGAAACTTGGGATTATCTTTGGATTTTTTAGGTTGGACTCGAGTGACTATGGATTTTATAGAGTGGTAGAGAAAGTATGGTAGGTTAATTACACAATCTTCATGCCTAGGGTATTTTAAGTTTAGCATCATCTTTAGGTGATAACCCTCATAATTGGACAATCTCCCTTCCAACGTAAAAAATTTTATTAGGATTGTAGCTACCTCCTACCATTTTATAGGAAGTGAGGAAGTAGCTACACCTTTGATCCACCCATCTCTGTCTCGGGTTATAGTACATCTCTCCCCAAAATTTTCAACCATCTGGTTCACCCCTTTATAGGTAGACTTATAGTATCTTTGGCCAACTTTGGAAAGACTTAGGACTTCAGATATTAGGTTGGCGGTAACTTTAATTTTGATTTCACCCACATGGGTTACCATGGTCGTGGGATCATAGTTCATGATGAACTACTTTGCCATACCCTGGTCATGCCCTTGGAATTTTGTTAGGGCTTCCCACCAGTGGGCTTCCTAAATTTTTTTAACATCACTAGGGTTTTGGGTACTGATGGATGAGGGTTCACTTCATTTGTGGAATGTAGTTCTAGGCATAGTGATAGATTTAGTGGATAGGGTAGGGTTTAGTGGGTAGAAAGGTAAGGTGGTTTGAAATAAACTTTGGCCTTTGCTTAAAATTCTGCCATAGAGTTGCTTTAGCTGAGAGATAAAAACCTGTAGATGATTTTGATAAAACAATTACATGCATGGGTTATAAAACAAAATAACTCCTGTATATTTTGACCCTATGGGTTATAAAATAAAATAAATTCTTGTATATTTTGACCCATGCAAAAATGTAACATCGAGCTTTGAGTAAATTATCATGTATATATATTTTTTTGCATAATTAAAAGGAAGTTTCCTGTATTTTGTTATAGAAAATGATTAAAAGAAATTTTTTTGAAATATACTCTGCAACTTTCATTTTTATAAAATTCCTTTGTAAAAAAATATTCTATTTCAAAATGGTTTCACCACCTTAATTACCTATCTTCATTTATTTTTCTATCATCCACTTCATTTATTTCTTCCTCAACTTTTATCTGCAATTCCCTTCATTCTTCATCCATCACATAGTAATTTTTGTCTGCTACATAGTGGTTTCATCTCTCGATTGCATAGAGAAGTTTTCATCAAAGTTGTAGAGCTCATGCTATGGAAAGATAATTAGGGTTAATTTTTGTTTTAGGTTTCTTATGCAGCAAAAAATGGATAGATCCTAGCCCTTCATTCCTCCTTGATCGATGGCTCACAATTTTGATCCGTGATGCTCCTTCTCATTGCTTTGCTTGACCAAGTGTCACTAATCACCATTTTCTCATGCATGGTGGTCGATTGCTAGCTTGTAGGGGAAGTTTTGATAGGTCATGTGACTTCAATCGAATTAGATCTTGGCCCTCTATTTTCCCCTAATCGATGGTCTATAAACTTTATCTATGGTGTATTTCCTCATTGCTCCATATGGCCAAGTGTCAATGATCGACGCTTGGGCTATGAGGTGGTCAACTTATCTTATGTTTTTCTTCTTTTAGCGTGATGCTTTCCCACCACCTTGCATGGGAATTAAATAATAAAATTTTAATAAGTCTAATGTTTGTGTTATGATTTTGACTATGGGAGGAAATTATATTTAATTAATAAAACTTATACCCCTAACTTGGTTTCCCTTTGGATTCGTACATGTGTATCCTCTTCATCCGATGTCTATTGCCATGCCTAACACGTGTATCTTCTTCATCTGACGTCGGCTTCTTCATAATATTTTTACCATATTTTAAATTTAAATTTTATAATCACCATATAATGCCCTATTTATGATCTACCTCTTGGTCATGAATGTCCATGTAATTCATTCATGCCCATGCTTGTTTAGGTTTTCATGTAATCTTCCCCGTAAATTGGTGGTATTTGATCCGTGCTTTACCTTTCTCCCAAGGTGATTAATTGTAACATGTTCACACATTTTTTGACCAATCATAAGTGTACACGACATCACTTCATGCTCTAGGTTGTAATTTCCAAATCATCTTTGTGCAAAGGTTAGAGTGCTTGGCTCGTTAATCTGAACCTTCTGTACATGATTTCCAAAGTCAAATCTTGATCATCCAATTCTTTTGTGCACTATTTTCAATGTTGAGTCCGTATTTTGATTTTCATGCCATGATTCATAGGTTTGAATTTAAACATTCGTGCCATGGTGTTCATGGTAAAATTTTTAAGTACCCATGCGAATTTACCTTTTCATACCAAAGTCCTTGTAAAAATAAATAATTATTGATAATTACCTTGTATGATTCTGCTTTGACACGTGTCATCTATCTTGCGCAAATTTGAGATCGTTAATACTTAGAAATTTTTTATGAAATGCGCATTTTTAAAAATATGCTATAGAAAGTGTCTACAAAAAATATCTATAGAAACTATCTATAGAAAATGTCTATAGAAATGTCTACAAAAATATCTACAGAAAATGTCTACAAAAACTGTCTAGAAAATGTCTACAAAAATATACAAAAAATATCTATAGAAATATCTATAGAAAATATCTACAGAATATACCTATGAAAACTTAATTATAGATTCAAAGGAATACTTTACCTGATTCCTCATTTTTTCTTTTTCTCCCCCCAAACTGTATCATGAATTTTGAATGAATCTTTTACTTTCCTCCCCCAAACTATATTTTTGGCTATATAGCCAAAACATGATAGAGAGGGTTTTATTCTGTAAAATTTTATATTATGGCAAATATTATATATATAATAATTTTAAATTAAGGATATGGGGGATTTACTTATGTATTATTTATGCAAAATGTTACTACCTCCTTGGCTTCTGAATAAAGATTCCATGGTCTTATTAACAAATCCTTCCAATGCCCTAGAGATGTTATTTTCTTGTTTTACTTCTTTTAGTTTCATTAAGGAGTTCCATGTGAGAGAAAAATAATGAATTTAAACTTGATATCAATCATCAATATTTGCAAAATAGATCTTCATCAAAGGTTTAGGTACTTTCAAAACTTGTTTTGGAAGAGAAAAATAGGATAGTCATTCTGGTATCATCTTGATGGCCTTTTTCTATAGAAATGTGCATCTATTTGCTATTCTTATAGGGGTGCAAAGCTTTGGGGAATTGGATTCCCAACCACTCTATCAAAGTCTTGATGGGAATTGTAACCCTATCCTTACTGCTTTGTCCCTACAAGTGAATATTAAGGCTTTGGGAATTCGAGCCACATTTTGTAGGATGAAATGGACTATGATATATGTGTGGCAATGTGATGGTGGTATGGAATGGAAGCTTGCTTATGACTTTGTTTGCCTTAGGTATAAATGATCTAGAGTTGTTTTACAAAGACTCAAACATCCTAGTGATCTTAAACAAACTCATCTATTCATCTCATGAATCGATATGATGCTAAGGTTGTCCTAGTGGTTTCAAGCATCTTAAGGACCAATTGTGTGTGCAGTGAATGTTCATTTCTCATTATGAGTAAGGATCAACTAATCCATTGGTAACTTATGCCAACAAGCTAGCTCATCCATGAGCGTCCATAGATCTATACAAAATAAGGTCGCTAATGTGACAAACTTGGTACCATGCGTAAGGATACCTTATTGCCATGTGGGTTTCATTCAACCCATTGTTGTAATGAGGATCACCCCATGGTTTTTGAAACACTAAGAATTCCAGGGATTCAAGCTCCTTTCCCTTATTTTATTGGATTTTATTTGGGATACTTGCTTATTTTGAGGAAGAGCAAGGGGTTTTTATTGCTTTTTGGGATACTTGCTCATTTTGAGGAAGAGCAAGGAAATTTTTATTACTTTTGGGATACTTGCTCATTTTGAGGAAGAGCAAGGGAATTTTTTTTTAAGGGTGAAGGGGGAGCTTGTCCTTTTGCCAATTCTTTAGCTTTCTAGACCATGCACATAATTGGATGAGCAGGGGAAACCATTCACTTTATGGCAATAGTAACTCATGAGTTATTCCTTCCCAAACTTCACAATATTTTTATTTGTTATAATGTGCGTAGTCCAAGAGGAAACTTGATTGACTAGGAACAACCTATGGCACTTAAGGATTGTTTGATTTTCAATGGAGATTGCTTAAAACACTAGGGGTGGTTGAGTGATTGAAAACACCTAGATTTTGTTTAGCAAACAAAGTGTTATGCAAGATGTGGTAGTAGTTTCCCTACAAGTTTTTAAATTGATTTAACTAGAAGAGGTGTCTCCTTTGGAGCTTTTTGAAATAATATTGAGACTGAAGAATGATGAATAATGAAAACATTGTAGATATTGGAACTCCATCATGAAACAATAGGAAGTATATTTAAAGAGTGATTTTTCATGATAATATTCTTTCATTTTCCAAGTGGTATATAGCAATAATATATTTATTTATTTATTCTATATATATATATATATATATATATATATATATTTTTGAAGAGGAAAGAGAAGTTGTTATTCAATAATAGTTGATTGCAGTTCAGAAATGCACTGCAAATCAACTTGTTGCTTAAGATGGTGTATAAATTCTTCTTTAGATAATGGCTTCTTGTAGAGTTTAAGCCTATGCCCATTTACTAGTAATCTTCTTGTTGAATCATCTATAGGCTTAAGTTTAACTGTACCATTCCCAAACATTTCTTCAATCTCATAGGGTCCTAGCCATCTTGTCCTTAACTTACCTTGAAAATATTGGTAGCGGGAGTCAAATAACAAGGCCCAATCTCTTGGTTGAAATGTTCATGGTACAATATGTTTATCATGCCATTTTTTCTTTGTTGTTGAGTTAATTCAGTCTTGTGTAATACCTCTAGTCTTCTTTCATCTAGAATATTTAATTTTTCCAATCTAGCTTTTTGTGCTTGATCCAAGTTCATGTCAAGTTGTACCATTGTGCGAAGAGTTTCTATCTCAAATTCAATAGGCATAATAGCTTGCTTGCCATAGACCATTTCATAAGGTGACAATCCTGTGGTAGTTTTCCAAGTTGTATTATATGCCCATACAACTTCTTTTAATATTTCTACCCAATCAACCCTATTAACAACTATAATTTTTGTAATGATCTTTTCAAGTTCTCTATTTGTAACTTCTACTTGTCCATTAGCTTGAGGGTGATATGGTGAAGTTTTTTATGTTTTATTTGATAGATTTCAACAAAATGTTCGATTACTTTGGAGAGAAATTGAGATCCATGATCTGAAACTAGTTCTCTAGGTGCTCCAAAGTATTGCATGATATTTTCATAAAGAAAATCAGCTACTAGGTTCAGCTTGTGCTCGTGGCAAGGCTTTTACTTCAGCCCACTTGGTGACATAATCTATACACACAAGTATGTGTTTATTGCCTACACTTGGAGGATCTATTGGTCCAACAAAATCAATTCCCATTTCTTGAATGGTTCAAACATTATTTGTGGTACCAAAGGCATCTCCATTGAAGGTGTAGGTTTACTAGCCCTTTGACAAGCATCACATCTATCAATAAATTTATAGGTATATTTATTCATAGTAGGCCAAAAGTAACTAGTTTGAAGCATTTTACTGGTTGTTCTTTGGGTGGCATAATGGCCTCCACAAGGTTCTTCATGTGCTATCCGAATGATGTCATATACATCTTCTTCTTGCACACATCTCCTAATTACTTGGTTAGGGCAAGATTTAAACAAGACTCCATTAATCCACATATAAGGGGCACTCTGATGTATTAGTTTTCTATGCTCATGCGGTGTAAAATTCTGAGGCATTTTTCCTGTTACTAAATAATTTACAATATCAACATACCAAGGAGTGAAAATAGAGAGAGCAAACAAATGTTCATCCAAGAAATTATCAGGAATTAACTCATCATCATCAAATATTTGCATATGAGATAAATGATCTGCAATGACATTATCTTTACCTACTTTATCTATAATTGTGACATTAAATTCTTGCAATAAGAGAAGCCATCTAACCACTCTTCCTCCTACTGTAGCTTTATTCATTAAGTATTTTATGGTAGAGTGATCAGTGTGAACAAATACTTCATACCCTGTTATGTAATGTTTGAATTTATTAATAGCATGGACTACAACTAAGAACTCTTTTTCAGTAATTATGTAATTAAGTTCAGCCCCATGCAAATTTTTACTCACATAATAGATAGCATAAGGTATTTTGTTCTCTATCTATTGTAGTACTACCCCTATTGCATATCCTGAAGCATCACAATGTATATGAAAGGGCAATTCCCAATTTGGTCCCCTCAAAATTGGAGCAATAGTCAATTTATTCTTTATAACTTCAAAGGCTTCCTGACATGCTTCAGTCCAATTAAATTCACTTTCTTTGGTTAAGAGCTTAAGCATAGGAGAGGTAAATTTTCTAAAATCTTTAATGAATCTACGGTAGTATCCTGCATGTCCTAAGAAACTCCTTACCTCTGTTTGTGTTTTTGGAGGTTGGAGGGATTGGATAACTTGAATTTTTGTAGGATCTACTTTAACACCTTCCTCTGATATGTAATGTCCTAAAACAATACCTCCTCTCATCATCATGAAATACTTCTCATGACTCAAGGAGAGGTTTTGTTCTTGGCATCTAACCAGAACTTTTTGTAAACTTGATAGAGTCTCTTCAAAAGTGTTACCATAGACTGTGAAGTCATCCATATAGACTTCTACACATTCATTAATCAAATCAGCAAAAATAGCTAAAACAACCCTTTGAAAAGTGGTAGGTGCATTGCATAATCTAAAATGTAAGACTTTATAAGCATAGGTACCTACAGGACATGTGAAAGTTATCTTTTCTTGATCTTCTTCAGCTATTGAAACTTGATTATACCCACTAAAACCATCCAAAAAGCAAAAATATTTCTTCCCAGCCAAGGTATCAAGAACTTGATCAATGAATGGTAAGGGGAAATAGTCCTTCTTTGTCACTTTATTCAATTCCCTGTAATCCACACAAATCCTCCATTTACCATTATTTTTAGGGACTATTACTAATGGTGATACCCATTGGCTATCAAAAATTGGATATATAAATCTTGCATTTAAGAGTTTAATGATTTCTTCTTGAACTACATCTTTCATAGCTAGATTCAATCTTCTTTGGGGTTGTCTTACTAGGTGGAAACCTTCTTGAATAAATATGTGATGGGTACAAACATTTGGGTGTATTCCTTTCATGTCCTCATAGTTCCATGCAAATGCTATTTGATGTTTCTTAAGCACATCTATCAATTGTGATTCATGTATGCTTGTAAGCTCATTACTAATATTCAAATTCCTTCCTGGTGTGATGTCTATCTATTTGCAATTTTTAGTATTTGCATCTATTCCCATAATTTCATGTTCAAGAACATTTAAGTGATAGTCATAAGGTATCAATTGCTGAGATTGACTTGTACTTGCTTCATTATTGACCATAGTAGATTTAGATAAACAACTATTATCTTGACCTTGATCTTCCTTTTGATCTCCTAGTAGAAATGATAATGGTCC
Source organism: Wollemia nobilis (assembly GCA_028583015.1). Classification (NCBI taxonomy): domain Eukaryota; kingdom Viridiplantae; phylum Streptophyta; class Pinopsida; order Araucariales; family Araucariaceae; genus Wollemia; species Wollemia nobilis. Next base: position 2,305 of record JAQPPZ010010066.1, on the reverse strand, counting down.
CTCAATTTCTTGTTGTAGGTGTTCACTCAGGACATTGATTGATAAGGTTTGGATATCATCCAAATCATGAGGAAAATCATACCATAGTTGTTTTGGAAAATCTCTATCTAATGTTGATTTAAGAAATAGGCTAAGGTCTTTAGTGTTCTTGCCATAATAAATAGTCATGTTTTTGGATCTATAGCTAATGTAGGCATCAACTATTGCAAGCCATGGGTATCCTAGAATTAAGGGATGTCCCCCTAACTTCTTCTTGGGTTGTAAGACTACAAAGTCTATAGGGTATTCCCATGAACTTACAGAGACTATAACATCTTCTAGTTTTCCTTCTAGCTTGATAGTAGACCTATCTACAAGTTGGAGTACTATAGAAGTTGGTTGTAATTTGTGTACTCCTAAAAATTCTATTGTTTCCTTGGTCATGACATTAATAGCAGCTCCTAAATTGATCAAAACATTGTGCAAGGCTATTTTACCAATGTGAACTATGAGTATAGGTATTCCAAGATCTATATATTTTGGTAATAACCTACCTCTAATCATTATCTCAGATAATTGTCCAATAAATTGAATGGTTTGAGCTTCATTCTTATTTTTCCTTCTTAAATTTGTGCATATGTTCTTGATTAATTTGGAATAAATAGGAATATCCTTGATAGCTTGCAAAAGAGGAATTTTAATGGTGACATTTTCTAACTCTTGAAGGAAATTGAAAGTTGGTTTAGATGGTTCCTTTGGTATTGCTAGCCTTTTAGGAAATGGTATCTCCATTCCTTTCCTTTGAGGAATTTGGATCTCTTTTTGTTTTTCTAGAATATTTTCTAGTAAAGCTTCCACCTCTTCTTTAGGTCTTTCATCTCTATTTACTTTTTCAAACAAATTTTTAGGAGGTTCTTCAATTTCTGTGAGAGTAGCTCTAGTATTGTCCAATATTTTTTTGGATCTTAATTGAATCTATTGGCAAGGTACCACATATATTGAACATGTCTCATTTGTTTCATAGACCTGTTGAATATTCTTGTTATTATTAGGATTAGGCATTGGTTGAGCTGGTAAAGGTGGTTGCTTAGGAGGATTTTTTACATTATTTGGAGGTGGAAGGAGTCTATTTTGAGGTGCTTTCCCCCTAAATTGATTTTGAAATTTTTGTTTTTGGGGCTGCCCTTGAGACCAGCTAGGTCCTATTTGATTGTATTGGCCACTCATATTCCAATTAGATGCATTTTTATTTTGTCCTACCATCCATGGAGGTGAATTTCCATATGGATTGGACATGAATTGAGCCCAAGGAGGCATGTTCCAATCTTGATTAGATTGATTCCAATTCATCCAACTTGGAGCATTTGACCAATAATTAGGTCTTTGTTGGTTGGAATAGTTAGAGTTTGACCAATTAGGTGGACCATTAAATGGACCATTTCTTCTTTGAGCTATAAAATAAACATCTTCTGCTTCTTCAACCTCAGGTTCTTTTATAGCAGTTTTGATAGCCAAAATATATTTACAATTTTTGGTATTATGGTTCTTGTCACAGATTTTACAACAAGCAAAGATGTTGGAAATGTTTGTAATGTTGAGAGGACATTCCCTCAAGTTGTGTTTCTTTCTACATCTATGACAATATATTTCTTCAATATTTTTCTCTTTTGGTTTCTTGTCCATGAGGTCGAGAGATGTTGTTAATGTACTCAATAAATCAGTTTTGAGGCTCTCTAGCATATTGCCAATTTCAGCTCTTGTTACTCCCCCTCCTGATGATGGGTACCTATTACTTCTTAATGGCTTATTTCTTGAATAATTCTTGCAAATATTTACAATTTCTTCTAGTCCCATATGATGAATATCCCCCTTTGCCATAAGGTTTAGTATGTCAAGGACATCTTCCTTTAGCCCTTTAAGAAAAATTTATTTTTGAATTTCTTCATCCAACTCAATGTTTACTCTTGATCCCACAAACTAGAATCTCTCGAGATAATCTTCAAGGGATTCATCATATTTTTTATTCATGCAAAACAACTCAACTTTCTTATCCCTAACTCTACAATAATCCTAGTATCTTTCAAGGAATATATCTTTTAATCCATGTTCTCCATCCCATCGGTTACAAACACTTTCTCCTAGACCCATAAACCATATTAAGGCTGCATCCTTAAGTGTAGAAGGAAATAATATTAATTTTTGCTCATCAATGGTGTAAAAGTAGGCTTGGCATACCACTTCAAATTCAAAGAGAAATGCATCAGGATCCTCATGTGGTTTCCCATGGAAGGTAGGCAAAACAACAACAGAGATAGGTTTTTGTTCT
>JAQPPZ010010064.1:0-24722 GCA_028583015.1 Wollemia nobilis | reverse complement strand
TGTGAAAGTACACTCTCCTTTAGGATTTGGGTTCCAAATCCCCTCTTGCAAAGAAGTTAAACAAACAACTTCTCCAAGGTCTCCGTTGTATTAGCATTTGCATATGTGTATTAGTAATCTCAAATAAAGATATTCAATTTAAATGCTTGGAACACCTTAGTGATTGCAAGTAACTGTAAACAAGGGGCAATGTTGGTTTATTTCACCATGAAACTTTAGTGATTGTTCATTGTTTTTTTTGGATTTTGAAATTTTTTAAATGTTTATTTTAATGCCCGAAAATTTAAAATAAGTTAAAATTTCTGGAAAAAATAAAATGCAGAAAAATGAAAATGAAATGCAGAAAACTGAAAATAAAATGCATTCGAGTATGATGCTATCCTATTTCGACAAAACCGAAGATGTGAGGTCTCCATGCATGCAACCTAACCTATTGGACTTGCAAAACAAGCACAATCCCCATAGACTAAGTGTTGGTTCCTAGGGTACGAAATAAAATTCAGATTTCAAATATTCGCCTAATGCAACCAAAAAAAATGGCATTAACATTATCTATAAATTCGAAATCTGAAAAAGTGAAAGAATAAACATTAAATCCATAGCATGCAAAGAAAATCTCCTTCTTTCTTGCCCACAAGATGCAAATTTCTGAAAACTTCTGCATTAAAAATATGTCATTTTACAATAGCAAAATTTTTGGTTTTCCCAAACCAGTCCATGGAAGAAAAACGACTCAAACAGGTCCAGAATGGCCTCATCGCCTTCAAGTCTGCAACTCTGCTCGCAGCAATTTCCAACCCATGTCCATGAAGAAGAAAAACCAGTCTACGAAAGAAAAATAGCCCAACTAGGTCCAGAATGGCTATCTTGCCTTCAAACCTGCAACGCTACTTGCAGCAGTTTTCCACCCCTTCTGGCCTCTTTGAATGGCGTATTTAAACTTCTGAAAACATTGTTTCTCCTTCCATGACGGTTCGTTTCATTTTCCAATGGCTGTTCGTTTCACCTTCCCTCATGTGCTTCAGTTTCCAAGAAATTTTTTTCTATTTTGTGGCCCTTCGTTTCATTTTCTCCACATGGGCTTGCGTCCATTTCCTTCGTGTGTAACGACCATCTTAAATGATTTCCAATCATTAAATATTCCTTATGTAACGCTTTGTCTTATTTACTGGATTTTGTCCTTATGTCCGCGTCACTATGTAGGTTTGTTACCTTGGCAAAAATGGAACATGTCGCGATATCGCGACACTTCTTGTTTCTCTTTTGTCTTTGAATCGTAAAATGTAACATGTCGCGATATCGTGACACTTTTTTCTCTTTTCTCTTTCAGCCATGAAAATGCAACATGTCGCGATATCGCGACACTTTTTCTCTTTTGGCCGTGAAAATGCAACATGTCGCGATATCGTGACACTTTTTCTCTTTGGCCGTGAAAATGCAACATGTCGCGATATCGCGACACTTTTTCTCTTTTGGCCGTGATGATGCAACATGTCGCGATATCGTGACACTTTTTCTCTTTTGGCCGCGATGATGCAACATGTCGCGATATCGTGACACTTTTTCTCTTTTGGCCGTGATGATGCAACATGTCGCGATATCGTGACACTTTTTCTCTTTTGGCCGTGATGGTGCAACATGTCGCGATATCGTGACACTTTTTCTCTTTTGGCCGTGATGGTGCAACATGTCGCGATATCGTGACACTTTTCTCTTTTGGCCGTGATGGTGCAACATGTCGCGATATCGTGACACTTTTTCTCTTTGGCCGTGATGGTGCAACATGTCGCGATATCGTGACACTTTTCTCTTTTGGCCGTGATGGTGCAACATGTCGCGATATCGTGACACTTTTCTCTTTTGGCCACAAAAATGCAACATGTCGCGATATCGCGACACTTTTTCTCCTTGTGGTGTTTTGCTTTTTCTTTGATCTTTAGCATATGGGCCACTTCGGTCTTCTTGGAACACATGCAAAAAAGTGGGTCCCCAATTTTGGGGTACGTTGTGGAGCAGCCACAACAAATGGCGACTCTGTTGGAAAATGCTCCTGAGCATTTCGGTGAGAACTCAACCTAAAAACACACAGACTCAAATACAAGCGTCAGCAAATATCCCAAGAATGAAACTAGACGAGAAATACATGAAGCATTAGAATTATTAAGCATCAGCTCGGTGTGTGCAATGTGCTTCATTCCCTATCGTTTGAAACTCGTTCAACTTTCCATTGTCAGTTTCACTTATGATTCGTATGCAAGGCTATGAATGATTTGTGCAGGATTTGATGTATGACAACTATGTTAGAGATATAACAACCTGCTTTGCAAAGGCTCAGACTTTCTAGTATCATGAACAAACATATTAAAACTGTCAAACCCTCTTAGGACCAAATATATGTATACTGAATTAATTTACTAGATCCCAAAGTTGGTTATGTGTCACTACCATCTTGAACCCATGTGCAAGTGTAAGTGAAATCAGAGCTTTGGGGAATAGGATTCCCAACCTAAGCGAGATGGGAATTTAACCCTATCCTTACTACTCTGATCCGGAGTTCATTACCTCATCTTGAACAAAATGATTTAACCTGTTATGGATGAAACTGTCAGGCTAGCCTGTCCGTTTGAGCAGTCAGTGGTCTTGCTTTTAGACAAGACATGTTGCCACGCATGAGCATACTCCACTGCCAACCAGGCGTCTATAGCCCCGATGGAGATTAACCCCATAATCCATGGTTTGGCTTTACTTTGATTTCTTGGACCTTGGGGATGACTACCCATCCTTGCAAGGGACATGTAGTACGATCCTTCCAATCCAATATTAATAAAGAAATGAAAAATATTTTCTTTTGAATTTCAAGTTCTTGAGTGGGCAAAATAGAAGCTTTGGGGAATCAGATTCTCAACCTAAGCGAGATGAGAATTAGACCCTATCCTTACTACTCCATGAAGGTCAAATCAGAGCTTTGGGGAGTTGGATCCTCAACCTAAGTTCGATGAGGATTTAACCCTATCCTTACTACTCTGATTTTAGGCTTTAAGCACTATGGGAGTGGTAAAAACCATTGTTTTAAGGATTATGTTGCATGATAGGACAGACACGAAATACTCCTTTCGCCTCACCTTTTCTTCCAAGTATGGTTTTGACCATTTTGCTCAAGATCCTCTTTAATATGTGTAGAACGTGCTTGGTTCAAGATAGTTCGGGCATCAGTTCCCAACCTTAGGATCCTTTTAATATATGTTATGTAATAACCCTAAGAGGATTCGACACCTTTTCAATGATTGTACATGAAATGAAGATGCAACTGAGATGAAATGTATATGCAATGCGGAATGTACATGAGATATGAATGCATTGCTCCTTTTGAAATGCGGATGGAGTATACCACCTACTTTGCCATAATTTATAAAACTGACAACTTCATGCATCACAAGTTCCAAATGATATTCTTTAATGTGTTTGCGATATTCGTGGAGCTTTCTGCAATACAATTCCGATGTTTCATATTCTCCTAGTCTTAGTCAACATTCATAAGGACCTAAGTTAACAAACCAAAAGTGTCCAAAGGACCAACACACAAAACTTAAAACCAAAATGAGATCCAATCCAAAACCAAAACACGAAAACCAAAAGTATATACAAATGTACAAAAAGTTTGGATTATCATTTTCCCGGATCCCAAACCTGATTAGAATTCTTTAAAAGACATATGACGTGATACGCATACCAAGTTTTGCAGGAATCCAACAAAAACAAGATCAAACCAAACAAAGAAACAAACTTCCACTTGCCCCTCTCACCATACCAATTTGATTTAGTTTCATTAATAATCCTATGGTGGAGTTTCAAGTTTTCAAATTGATTAGACAATGATTGATATTCAATTCCTTTATGTCTATTCTTTAAGATGTCCATTCCGCACTTTGATTCATGGTGTAGAAATAAGCTTTCATTTTCATTCAATAAAGCCATAACATTAATAATATTTGAATCAAACCATTCATTAGGCAAACCTTCATTCGAATTTTGCATGGTGAAACCAAAAAGATGAGATTTTACCTTTGGCATGTTTTCATTTGACCTTACTTGAAGAGGATTTGAAAATTCCTCTTTTCTCTCATGACATTCATCATCATGTAGCACTTGTTCTTTCTCCATGACTTGTTTATCAAAGGCACCAAACTTAGGTACCCAATTGAAAATATGCCCATCCCTTTCAAACCATAAGTCTTGTCTATCTAGGGGTGGGTTAACTAACACATTTCCGTGATCAATCACTTGGGTTGTTTTGGGTAACGTGAGATTTTCAATTGGATCATCAATGATATCAAACCCAAATGATTCAGGTTTTGTAATTTTCTCATTTTGAAATGGCATAATCATTGTAGCACAAGTAAGTGGATCAAGATTTTCAATTTCTTTTCCTTCAAAGGAATCTAAAGCAAATGACTCTCTTTCTTGATTCATGGTTGTAGAATCCTTATCATGTTCCAAAATTTGATGAGATTCGAATTCCTCTTCCAAAACTTTCTCAAATTGTACAGGATTTATAGTATCCTCATGTGAGGAAGCAATTGAGTTATCCTGCATATTAATTGACACAACAAGTTTATTAGAAGATTTAGATTGATAATATTCTTCCCATTTCTTCCATGAATCATAGTAATCATCCTCCAAGTTCAAGTTGTGACGCTCAAGTACTTCTTCTTCATCTTCTGATTCATCAACATGTTTCTCATCCAATTCATCTTCACCTTCCTTGTTCTCACTCTCTTGACGATATAGAGTTTCCACCACCAAAATGTTGTCCTCTCCTTGTTGATGTTGGGGTGGACCCTTATTTGGCACAAGTTCCAAATCATCCACTTGAGCTTGGAGACAATGGGTATACCTAGCAATTTTGGGACAATTCCTTTCATTATGCTCCTTTGTATTATGCAATCTACACCCCTTTTCCCATGCAAAATTAGAAATATTAAGAATGGAACTAGAGTGACTTGGTCCTGTAGAAGTATCTATCTGATTAGCAATAGGGGAAGGCACACCCCCATTGTTTGGCTTCGTATTCCATTGTCTCCCTCTATTGTTGAAATTTTGATTTGGGTGAGGGGCATGGGATTCATACTTCTATTTTTGAACCAAATCATTACTCAATTTGTGAACTATCTTTTTGAGTTCTTCAACCTCTGAATAAATCTCTTTTGGTTGAGCTATGTTATTGCTAGTTCCAATAGGATTTGCGTAATTGGTGAGATCTTGACTTAACATTTGAGTTGGATTTTGAGCCACTTGATTTGCGTAGGGATTCACACTTTGAATCGAAATTGGATTGGGTGCGTAAGCGGGTGTTGATGAATATGGTTGTTGATAAGGCAAAGCATTTATGCCTGATATTTGTGGTGCCATGATCTGATTCATCATAGGAGCTTGACCATATGGACCATATTGTCCTACCATAGGCATCTGGGAAAACCCATAACCCTGTGGTGTCATTTGTTGTTCAATGGTCATAGCTTCATTGTAGGCTAGAGCAAGCGTGGTAACTTGAGGATTTCGCCTTGCAAACATTGTCGTCATAGGATCCAATGCCCCAAAATATATTTGCAAAGCTACTGCGGGATCAATGGCAAAATGTCGAATTGCTCTATTATAGCACTTCTGAAATCTCTGATTAAAAGTTTGGATTGGCTCACCCTGGCCTCTTTTGCATGTAATGAACTGATTATAGATGATTGTGGGATCTAATGGTGACCTGAATTGGTTGACAAAAGCATTCTCCATTTGCGTCCATGACGTAATGGAACCAATAGGTAAGCAAATATACCATTCGTAAGCCACTTGGTCTAGGCTCATGGGGAAGAGTCTACAAGCCACATCTTCATGTTGAACTTGCAATCTTATCAAAACATCCCTATAGGCCTGAATATGTTCTTCTGCGGTCCTTGGGCCATCCGATTTGTATTTGGGCAAAAATCTCTCTATATTCTTAGGGATCTCGTGAATATCCCCTGCAATATTCAAAGGAATGTTATTGGCTCCGTACCAAGGAGGTGGTGGAGGTTGGGCCATTTGATTCAAAATCGATGATGATAACCCTACAAGAACTGACAAAACTCTCAATACCTCAAAGAAAACCTGCGACACACAAAAAATCCTGCAATTAATGAAATTCAAAGAATAACTTCAAAATCAATTTGTTAGTCATGAAGAAAGAAGGAACCTTGACAAAGCAAGTATTCTAAAAATGTAAGTTTTTGATTCACCAGATCGCATATGCGCAAGTGAAGAGCATACTCCTAGTGTTGTAGGCTTTGATTCACAAGATCGCATTACACGCAAGTGAAGAGCATAATACCGACAACAAATACATTTTTAGACAAAATAATTCCTTACAAATAAGCATGAAATGACTAGCAAATATCAAACATGTAACGTATGAATAATCATGTTAGCATCAACCAAGAGATGTATCCATTAAAATCAAATGAAAGTAATTGCATGGAGACAACCTCGTTAGTCAAGACCAATTTTTATTTTTTTTAAATCAAATCAAAACACATTATTCCTGTATGAACAATCAAAAGCGTTAGAACAATGCATAGCAATTCATGTCCTCCTTTTAACACTACAAGGTTGTATTGTTAAAAGAGGGCTAAAGATAATAATCAATAGGGCATGAAATATTCAAAATTTAAATCCCTATAGCATTTAAATCACTATGAAATAAAACAATTCAGGCCCTCCTTCTAGCGCCAATCTGTTGAGTGGTATTTTCACCCAGTTGTGAAAGTACACTCTCCTTTAGGATTTGGGTTCCAAATCCCCTCTTGCAAAGAAGTTAAACAAACAACTTCTCCAAGGTCTCCGTTGTATTAGCATTTGCATATGTGTATTAGTAATCTCAAATAAAGATATTCAATTTAAATGCTTGGAACACCTTAGTGATTGCAAGTAACTGTAAACAAGGGGCAATGTTGGTTTATTTCACCATGAAACTTTAGTGATTGTTCATTGTTTTTTTTGGATTTTGAAATTTTTAAATGTTTATTTTAATGCCTGAAAATAAGTTAAAATTTTTGGAAAAAATAAAATGCAGAAAAATGAAAATGAAATGCAAAAACTGAAAATAAAATGCATTCAGTATGATGCTATCCTATTTCGACAAAACCGAAGATGTGAGGTCTCCATGCATGCAACCTAACCTATTGGACTTGCAAAACAAGCACAATCCCCATAGACTAAGTGTTGGTTCCTAGGGTACGAAATAAAATTCAGATTTCAAATATTCGCCTAATGTAACCAAAAAAAATGGCATTAACATTATCTATAAATTCGAAATCTGAAAAAATGAAAGAATAAACATTAAATCCATAGCATGCAAAGAAAATCTCCTTCTTTCTTGCCCACAAGATGCAAATTTTTGAAGACTTCTGCATTAAAAATATGTCATTTTACAATAGCAGAATTTTTGGTTTTCCCAAACCAGTCCATGGAAGAAAAACGACTCAAACAGGTCCAGAATGGCCTTCTCGCCTTCAAGTCTGCAACTCTGCTCGCAGCAATTTCCAACCCATGTCCATGAAGAAGAAAAACCAGTCTACGAAAGAAAAACAGCCCAACTAGGTCCAGAATGGCTATCTTGCCTTCAAATCTGCAACGCTACTTGCAGTTTTCCACCCCTTCTGGCCTCTTTGAATGGCGTATTTAAACTTCTGAAAAAATTGTTTCTCCTTCCATGACGGTTCGTTTCATTTGCCAATGGTTGTTCGTTTCACCTTCCCTGCATCGTGTCTTGGTTTCGACTTTTGTTTCTATTTTGTGGCCCTTCGTTTCATTTTCTCCACATGGGCTTGCGTCCGTTTCCTTCCGTGTGTAACGACCATCTTAAATGATTTCCAATCATTAAATATTCCTTATGTAACGTTTGTCTTATTTATTGGATTTTGTCCTTATGTCCACGTCACTATGCGGTCCGTTACCTTGGCAAAAATGGAACATGTCGCGATATCGCGACACTTCTTGTTTCTCTTTTGTTGCTTTGAATCATGAAAATGTAACATGTCGCGATATCGCGACACTTTTTCTTTCTTTTGTCTTTTAGCCGTGAAAATGCAACATGTCACGATATCGCGACACTTTTTCCTCCTTTGGCCGCGATGATGCAACATGTCGCGATATCGTGACACTTTTTCTCTTTTGGCCGTGACAATGCAACATGTCGCGATATCGTGACACTTTTTCTCTTTTGGCTGCGATGATGCAACATGTCGCGATATCGTGACACTTTTTCTCTTTTGGCCGTGATGATGCAACATGTCGCGATATCGTGACACTTTTTCTCTTTTGGTCGTGATGGTGCAACATGTCGCGATATCGTGACACTTTTTCTCTTTTGGCCGCGATGGTGCAACATGTCGCGATATCGTGACACTTTTTCTCTTTTGGCCATGATGGTGCAACATGTCGCGATATCGCGACACTTTTTCTCTTTTGGCCGTGATGGTGCAACATGTCGCGATATCGTGACACTTTTTCTCTTTTGGCCATGATGGTGCAACATGTCGCGATATCGCGACACTTTTTCTCTTTTGGCCTCTCCCTTTGCTTTGGACCGCGAAAATGCAACATGTCGCGATATCGCGACACTTTTTCTCCTTGTGGTGTTTTGCTTTTTTCTTTGATCTTTAGCATATGGGCCACTTCGGTCTTCTTGGAACACATGCAAAAAAGGTGGGTCCCCAATTTTGGGGTACGTTGTGGATCAGCCACAACAAGGCTAAAGAAATAATTACTTTCTAACTACCACAAAATGGTTTCATAATGACCATCAGATAGTTGGCCTTCCATTTTCTCATGTGGAAGCTCTTGCATTAATTATTTTGGTTATGAATACTAATTCCTTGGTGTTGCTTCCCTCATAATGGGGATTTTTCTTATTTCTCCCTCTTTGATGACCAATGTAAACCATTTCTTTATAAGTTTTCAATGCAATATATCTTTTGAAGGGTTGTTGTTTTCATTGTTTGAATGTTCATGAAACAAATTGATATTTTGAATTTTTGTGCCAAACGTGAATTGGTGTTTATTGAAACAATAATATTTTTATGAAACCTTTGTGTTAGTGTATAATTAAGATGGACAAGATCTTGCAAATATTTTCTTATTGTTTTTCCATTGCTACTTCTGATATGTTTCCATATGTGATGTATGTGGTGGTGCTATATTGTTTACACGAGAGTGTATACACTTCAAATTTGGTTAAAGTTTCAAATGCATTTGAATATATCCATATAATACCTTACTATGGCCAAATATAACATTTGTATATATGGTCTTATTCTTAGATTTACATCAATGGAACTAGATGCAACATATTAATAGGCACATTCAATAGAATTTCAAAGAAATTATAAGATAAATCCATTTTTTGGATTTATATTTTTTACATGCATTACATAAGGTTTGAATAAACATTGCATTGGATGTATCATAGTGTACTTATATAGTAAATTGTCTTCTTTCAAAAATAATGTTTTAGCTATCAGTACCATGATCCATCCTTATGCTTCAAAGTAATTGTACATCATATTATGTAATTCATGGCTATTTATTAAGGATGCACTAGAAATATTATTACTTTTCTTCAATGTAATGGCGTTACATCACTTATATTTTCTAAAAGCACATGATATTCAGGCAAACTTTAAGTTTTTAGACTTTTCAATAAATAGGTTGGGCTTGAAAATTCCTATAATGCTTTACCAAACAATGAAGAGATTTTGTGGGATGGTTGAGGTAAGATAGAACTTTGTTGACTACATATCAAATGCCCTTGTTTAGGGATTTTAGTCATTATTAAATATCATAATGCTAGTTTATAGATAATCATGCCAATACTTACTTTATAGTTATTTAATATTTGGGTGCTTTACTCTTTTATTTATATCGGTATTCAAAATGTTGATTAGATATTTTTTTAAAAAGTAAGTCCTTTGTTCTATAAAAAAAATACGTGTGTTGTTTCATAAACTATTATAGCCACTATTTAGTAATTTATGCTTTTTAGTTAATCTCTAAAATCATTCTATTTTTGAAGTGGATTCAAGGCTTCTAATTGTTTTTTAGAGGAAGGTTTGTCCTAATAGAATCAACATATTCTTGTTTAATCAATAATAATGAAAATATTAAAAAGGGGTTATAAACACACTCTAGATCACTAAAAGGGACATTTATTTAGGTATTTATGAAATAAAAATTATGATAACCCTAATAATAGACTTAAACAACAACAAGAGTACTTTATTGGGTAATATAATATTCAAAAATGCATTATTATATTTGTTCATTATATACACTTCAATACGCATGGAAAATTAATTAATATTAGGGTCATAACATCTAGGTTCATCACTTCCTATAAAATATGGGGTGAATATTATGCAAAGGTAATCTAAAATTTGCTTTCATTTTATGGAGAATTAAAGACAATGCAATTTGAAAAATAATAGAGTATAACAAACAAGAACATAGAAATATATAATTTTTATAGCAGAATGACTTTATTGCTTAGAAAATAGAGTATAATGAAAGCAATATATAAGGAGATATGTGAAGCTATAACATTGCATCCATTACATACTATAATTTTTTTATATTCAAGGATGCATCTCTCTTTATACAATATTTTGTGGAGTTGGAAAGCCAACAAAATTAAATATGGAAACCACTTATATTAGATATAAAAAATAATATGTATGGAAATATGGTGTTCACCTTGCACAATATTCAAAGTGTATATTAAATGAAATATGTATTCACATAACTTGTCCTTTTGTATTTTGAGTGATGTGCCAACATGACTAGAGATGTATTTTGGATGCAAATATCTAAAAATATAAACTTACAATTTTTAGCAAATAAATTATTTTGGATTTTAAAGGACCTCCAAAATACTTTAAGTATTTCCCCTATGATATGGTCAGGTCACATGTCTAGATTAATTGTCCCCCTTGAAAAGGCAATAATCCTCATTGAATCAATCATTTTTTTCAAATAAGTTATATGTGGTTTCTATTGGGGACCACTCCTATCAAAATACCAAAATATTACATTTATTGCTAGGATAATTAAACTATATACATAATTTCATTTTATCAAATATGTCCTTCATTTCATTTTATATCAAATATATTCTTCATCTTCCTCAATCTGCTATGTTTTTGTAATCAATTCCTTCACATAATTTTCATTGAAGGATCTAGAAGCATCAAACCATTTCTTCTTCATTTTTCCTTTGCTTACACCATAATATAATATTTTACTTTGAACTACTAACCAAAGGAATATTAAGGCCTTATTGAGGGTCTCTAATGACCATATAATCTTCAAAATAAAATCACAAGTAGTAGGTATTTTTGTTTATTTTAAATCTACATATCCCCACTTGACCAAGTATCCAACATCTCTTTATAGATTCCCATGGGGTTCATAATTGGTCATGTCTACCAAGACTATGGAGTAGCATCTTTATATTTATTTTTGGCTTTCCAAATTCATATCCCTTTGAGTTTATTTTTCTCTTTGTTCTTGGTTTGACAACCTTCCTCTCCTTTTTCCATTCCTACTAACACTTTCATCTTCATCATTCTCTTCTATTTTTCACATTGTTCATAATGACACTAATCTTCTAAAGATTTATGCTCCCCTAGAGAATTTTAAATACAAGGAATAGCCTCACAAACACTTTCTTCTTTATGTTTCCATAGAAACACTAAAGTACAAGGATGATCTCCATAGTAATAAATTTCTTATGCAACCCTTGAAAAAGAAAGGAAAGGATATAGAAACAAAACAAGCCTAATCTAGAGATAAAGTGTTAGGAAGAATTTGTTTAAAAATAATATGCTATGAGTGCAAAGAGAAAATATATTACATGATAAATTTCCCTAGTGAGGAATCTACTTCAAGAACAAAGAATAAGAATAAAGGTAAGGAAAACACATATAAAAACAAGAAAAATCAAATGATAAACTATGATAGGGTAATTACAAACTATCCTTAAGACCGCATAGGTATACACTTGTTGACTACACTTCACAAGACATGCACACTAGTATGTACAAAAAACAAGTTCCACAATAAATAGGTTGATTAGTGGTATCACTTGGTAATGAATCCAAAAAATAGGATTTAGCACATAGTAAATTCTAGACTTACCATGATAAAAATTAGTTATCATTAGTAAAATTGGAATTACCATAGTTTGAGACCTTGGTGAAGGTCCATGTATGTATACTTGTTTGAAGCATCTAAAATTCTCACCTAGCAACTCCACTCAAAGAATAAATATCTAGAAGCAACCATTTAGAAAGACACTATATTGAGGTTTTAGTAAAGATATCAGTCTACCTACTCATAGAGCAAATGCAATATTCACTTGGTAACTCTACTCAAAACAAGGAATCTAGAAGTTTATGAATGAAATACGTACCACCAAAACATGTGTTGTTGTCAATCTTCAAGTGTTGCTCCCACCACTTAACACCATTCTGAGAAGAAGAAGAGGTCCAATCCAAAATATGGTTGCTCCATCACTCAAAGAATCCCTTGCTTAGAATGACAGAGGTCTATTGAGACCCCCTGGTCCATTGGAAATATGGAACGAGATACTAATATTTGCACTAAAATATCTCCCATACTTCTCTTGGGAAGACATGATGACTCTGATTGAGCATCTAAACCATATGGTGAGCCTGTGTGTGTTTCATAATGTAACAGAGCAAAATGTGGCTCTAAGATAATTGGTGGTCTCAATTAGAGGTAAGGATCATGAGTGGTGTATTGTGCTTCAACCTCACTCAATTTTTGACTGGGATCAACTTGTTTCCTTATTCATAGAAAGGTTTAGAGAGAAGGTAGATGGGGTTTATCTCCTGGAAAAACTATCAACCATAAAGAGAAAATTGTTGGAAATTTGAGGTATTTATGTTGTCATTGATGTCACATGGATCACATTTGGTTTTGGTGGCCAAAGTATTTCATATATAAGCATTTATGACATTTTGGAAAGCATGGAAATTTATAAGTTTTTTGTGAAAACAAAGGCAGGAAAAATAAAAGGTTTTATTTAAAATCATGGATGGCAAATTTGAAATGGGTTTTTCTTAAAACCCTGGCTTTCGTTTTGTCGAAAAAGGTGTTCCGATGATGGAGATATTTAAATTTAAATTAAAAATTAATATATTTTTTTTATTTCCGACGTCAAAAGGAGGAAGCACATAATATCTACAGCCGACATCAAAAAATTTGAAGGGAGGCATATATTAATATGCCATCAAATTTTTTTCAAAAGCTAAGGACTCCAAATTTTATTTTGTGATCGATTTGCCAAGGTACAACGTGGTGTGGAGATTGCAAAGCTTTCGATTCGCTAAGGCAGTGAAAGGGGGAAGAATTTGTTCGAGTTCATCGAAGAGATGAGGAATAAAGGTAAGGGAAGTCCCTTACCAAGCACCATAGGCGCTTGTGGCCTAGCGGCAAGAGGAAAGTGTGTAGGGTGTTGAAGTGCCAGCAGATCCGAGTTTGAAACCCATCGACACTGGTTTTTGCAAGGAAAAGGAAGAACCTTTTTGTGCATGTGATTTTTGAGGGCAAGTTCATAGGAGGCAAGAAGGAAGTCTTGTCCTCTTGGTGTTGTGTGAGCAGTGGCTCACGTGGTTTTTGGCACCGTCATTTGAGTTGTGCAGGGGCAGCGACAGGGGATCAAATCCCACTGAGGTTAAAAGGCAAGTTTTAATTTTTAATAATATTTTATTTTTCTAAGGTTGCCTACGAGAGACAAGGTTTGAAATGCATGTTGTGAAAAGGCAAGATTTCTGGTGATTTTCCTTTTAGAAGAATATCATATTATAAATCGTTGGAAACCTTATTTCGAGGGATATTTGATTATTCTATTTAGAAGGAGAAAAAAGGTGTACATAAAGAGATTGTTTTGTTTTTGTAAAGGGATTCAAGTGAATGTTGTTTTGTTCTTTTCAAAGTGTGTTGAGTGTGGCAGATTTCCAAAGGGGTTTCTTCATCTTCATAAAATGTATGGGCATATTCTTCTATTGATTGTTTATGGTGGTTGATTTCTGAAATATCATTGGAGAAAAAAGGATTGTTTGTGGTTTCATTTTTGAAAGTGGTTGGTTGAATGCTTCAAGGTTTTATGAATTGAGAGTTGTGTTTAAACCTTGTTTTATAAGCATAGTTGTTGAAGCCCATTGGTTGTGAAATAACATGAGTTAGAAAAGAACATGAGTATCATTGTTATGTGAGATTTGTGGTTGAGCATTTTTTAAAACATTTGAGTTGGTTGATACATACTTGGACTAGGGTTGTGTGAGAGAGAGTTGTCCCTTGTGGTGATTGAGTTTAGAACATATTGAGTCTCTAACAATTCTCTTTATGGTTCTATAATACTTGAGTTGATTTGATATTGATTTGGGTTGAGAGTGAGATTAGAATATATTGAGTCTCTAACAATTCTCTTTATGCTTCTATGAGTTGAATTGAGTTGAGTTGAGATTGATTTGGGTTGAGAGTGAGATTAGAACATATTGAGTCTCTAAAAATTCTCTTTATGCTTCTATGAAGTTGATTTGAGTTGAGTTGAGTTGAGATCATTGTGGATCATTGTTGTCATTAATTGAAGAGTGCATTGACATTCATTATTGAGTTCATATTTGAAGCTTTGCCTTGATAGATTTGTGTATGAGATTTGAGTGCTAATTGTACATGATTGATTGAGCCTTTGAGAAGGCCTTTGTGGATAATTTTAGGACAAATTTGTGGACAATTTTGGGACAGCTTTGTGGACAGTTTTGAGGATAGCTTTGTGGACAGTTTTAGGATAGATTTGAACAAGTTCTTGGTGAGCTTGTTGGACAAATTTTGGGCAAGTTCTTGGTGAGCTTGCTAGAGCAGATTTGGACAAGTTCTTGGTGAGCTTGTTGAAGCAGATTTTGGGCAAGTTCTTGGTGAGCTTGCTAGAGCAGATTTGGACAAGTTCTTGGTGAGCTTGTTGAAGCATATTTTGGGCAAGTTCTTGGTGAGCTTGCTAGAGAAGATTTGGACAAGTTCTTAGTGAGCTTGTTGGAGAAGATTTGGACAAGTTTTGTGTGAGCTTGTTATTCAGCATTGGACAGGTTTTGTGTGAGCTTGTTATTCAACATTGGATAGGTTCTGTGTGAGCTTGTTATTCAACATTGGACAAGTTTTGTGTGAGCTTGTTATTCAGTTTTGGATAGGTTCTGTGTGAGCTTGTTATTTAGAGTTGGACAAGTTCTGTGTGAACTTGTTATTTCCTAGCTTTGAGCAAATAAAAAAAAACATTGTATTGGATATTTTTGTGTGAAATATTTTAAGGATATCAGCTTGTGGAGTACCCCACATTGGGGGAACCACGATAAATCTTGTGTCTCAATTGTGTGTTGTGACTTGTGCTCTTTCTTACTACTGCCATCTGAGTTATTAATGCACACTGCTATATTTGGTTATTGCAATTAAGGACATTAATTGATATTGGTTTGGAAAGAAAGTGAAAAGTGTTCTTATACTGTTCACCCCCCTCTCAGTATAAGCTTGTGTTCTTCAAACACTAATGGATACCATGAATGATTCCAACCTCATATTTCACAAGGCTTGGTACATAATACATGATAAGATTCATCCTCTCCTAGTATGACATTTATATACTATCTAAAGACCTTACATTTTGAAATATCCTTGATGATTAAATTCAAGGATGAAAATTCCCTTTTTTATGCCTATGGCGTAACCATCCAAGGTGGACATGATTTGATCCAAATTGGAAGGCTAGATACCAAATCCCTTATGGCTTTGTATCCCAATATGCAATATCCATATCAATCCTCGTCAGTCATCCAACTAACAACATTTTAGCGAACCTTATATATAGCATTATTGGTATTTTCATGCCTTGCCCATACCTTCCCAATCCTTTTCTATTATATCCCATTATTCTCATTATCTTAGAACCAATACCTTTGGTGTTCCTTTCAAAGCACCCAAAATCTTCATCCCCGCTATATTCTTCAATAATATGGTCTTCATCATAACCATCAATGACCTGATGAGATTCAACTTCCTTATTGTCTATTTATCATTCCTTTTATCTTTCTCTTTCTCTATAGAAGCATGAATTATTGCATTTTTGTGTTCATCGTCACTACTACTGGTGACCTAGACCAACTACCTCTTCCCTATGCTTATTCTTTTACCTTTATCTCCACTTGTTTTACATATCTCAACACTGTCCTTTCTCTCTTCAACTTTAACTTATAACCTTAAAGCTATTTTTTTGTACTCAGGTACACTATAGGATTGTTTTCCACCTTATCTTATTTGTATTTCAATGGGCTTAATATGTACTTCTTGCCATCCTTTTCAATAGTGTAGGTATTCACCCTATCATCATGCATTGCCTTTCTATCAAACTGCCATGGCCTTCCTAACAAGATATGACAAACATGTATAGGCATAACATCACATAATATCTTATCTTTGTAAGAACTAATTTAAAATTTCACCATACATTATTCAGTAACCAAAAAACTAATTTCCCTTTTGTAACCATGATATATTATACGAATTTGGATGTTCAATCCTCTTCAACCCAAGCTTTTTTACCATCTTTGTAGATACTAGATTGTTTGTACTCCCACTATTCACAATCACATTATACCATTTATCTCTTGAATTACAAATCATTCTAAATAAATTCCTTCTTTGCTCAGGTTCATGCACCTTCTTTTTCAGTTTCAACAACACCCTCTTCATCATAAGTGACTCTCCTTTTTCTAGTTCCTCGATGTGCTTTGGTGAAGAAATACTCTCTTCATCCACTTGTGCAATTTGGTTATGGAATTCCTTTCCATGCTTGCTAGTCTATTAAGCTTTAGGACACTCTTATGCTCTACGTCCTTATAATTATCTATAAAATTTGAAAATAAAACCACATCCTCTACCTCTACCAAATCAATCTTGTCCTCTTGATGATTCACCCTTTTCTTGGGTACTTTGGTTAAAATTAGTTTGAGAATTTCTAACTTCTCCTTCTTGCATATGTTCCACTCTACCACTATTTTATTGTTCTCTTCCTCTAGAGAATAATCCTCTTCCTTTGTAATTATTTTTTTGCATTCAAGTCAACTTTTATTTTTCCTTGAGTGCATATTTATATGCCTCTAGGATTGTTCTAATTTAAAGCAAACCAATTTCATCTTGTATGGATAACCTTAGCCCATTTATGTATCTTGCAACTTTCTCCTTATCATATTTAATATGACTTGCTCTTATGGCTAATTTATATAATTCTTCCATATACTCTTTTTCTCCTAACTCCTTTTGCTTGAAGTTTTAGAGTCTTCTAAACAACCTAATTTGATAATCACTAGGTAGAAATTTTGATATTAATTTGACTACAAACTTATCCCATGTTTAAATTATATTCTTTTCCTTTTGCTATCTTCCAATTTGAACATGATCCTACCAAATCAAAGCATGTTCTTTTAGTCTCGTACATGCAAATTTAACTCATTTTGAATCCTCCATAGATTCATAGTCAAAGAATCTCTCCACATTTGTTATCCAATCAATCAACTTTTCTAGGTTTAAAATTCTATTAAATTTGGGACTCTCCATATTTGGATTACTTTCCATTTTTGAGATTGCTTGAATCAAATATTGCTTTGGTTCTTCTCCTTAATCTTCATCTCAAGTTTCCATGTGATGAGTTTCTTCTTCTTCAATGGCACACATCTTCTACTTAAACGCCCCTCTAGGCAGTTTTTATTGCTCAAGTTGAGTAGTAATTCCTCTTAGTATTTTTGTTATCTATGGGTTGGGGTCCCTGTGGTATTCCTCTTCCAAGTTGTATCATCTTTTATTCAATATAATTTGCAAACTCTTTAGTATGAAAACCTACTCTAATACCAAAATGATGTAGTCTAGGTGTAGGGGGTCAATTGAACAACAACCTCCCCTAGCAACAAAGGATTTATGGTTCACTCTTGTTGGAAATATGTTGAATATTTTCCATGTTATTCTGGTGGGGTTAACTCTAAAAGGTACTGGACACTCTCCATGTATCCTTGCCAGGGTTTGGGTAGTCGGACCCGAGTAGGGGTTCGAGGATGGCAACCCCTGATGGAAGTTTTAGGGTTTCTTAAGCTATTTTTAGACCCATATGGGTTGTTTAGGGTTAAATATTTGAACCCATGGTTTTTCTCCCATGGTATTGTAAAATTTGTTCTTGTGTTGTTATTTAATTGCACTTGCATCAGGGTTTGAAGAGAGATGAGAGATGAACATTATTGTATTGGAGATGGTTAAGTTTATACAATAAGGAGATATTATTGTGTTGGGTTTTTCTCATAAGGGTTTCCCAGGTGAAATATTATGTTATGTGTGTATCTATTATCTTCTTTTTTCCTTTGATTTTGTATTTACTATTTTTCTAGATTTAGTTTATCGAGGCCTTTTGCTCTTCATTTGGTATCAGAGCTAGGTTTTTTAGCTTTGTTCGAGGAGTAAGGGTTTCAACCCTATGATAAATTAATTCTTGAGTGGGAGTCATACGCGAAAGAATCTGGGTGAAGGAAAATGATGGGAAGCACATGGGTAGAGATTGAAAAATTTAATGGATAAAATTTTGAGTTATGGAAACTCAAGATGGAGGATCTGTTGGTTGATAGAGATCAGTGGATTGTGGTCTCGGGAATAAAACCAACATCAATGATAGATGAGGATTGGTTGAAGATCGATAGGAAGGCAAGGAGTTCTATCAGATTGTGCTTATCTGATTCGGTATTGTTGAATGTATCGACAGAGACCACGACAAAGTCGTTATGGGATAAGCTAGGAACTTTGTATCAAATAAAGTCATTGGTAAATAAACTCTTTCTTCGAAAGAAGTTGTATTCACTTTGGATGAATGATGGTGACTCTATGGCTGAACATCTGAATGCTTTTAACACTATGGTAAGTCAATTAAACTCTGTTGAAGTAAAAATGGATGAAGAGGAAAAGTGTATTACTTTACTTTGTTCATTACCTGATTCATGGGATAACCTAGTTATGGCTATCACCAATACTACTTCTACATTGAAAGTAGAGGATATAGTAGGAACATTGCTATCTGAGGAAATGAGATAAAAATATTCTAAGGATTATCATCAGAAGGATGCCTTGGTTGTGAGAGGTCATTCTCAAGAAAGAAGCAAAAAGAAATCAGGAGAAAGGAAATCGAGATCTAGGGGTAAATTTGTTGCTCCAAAAAAGAGGAAATGTTGGAAGTGTGGTAAAATAAGGCATTATAAAAGAGACTACAGATCTAAAAAGGTTGATAATAGTCGATCATCTGATGAAGGAACTTCTGCAGAAATGAAGACCACAAATGAAGATTCAGGGGACTTATTCTTAGCTACAGCATGCTCAAGTGAATGCCATGACTCATGGTTGATTGACTCAGGTGCTTCCTTTCATATGACTCCTCATAGGGAGGGGTTCTATGAATATGAAAATATAAATGGAGGTGAAGTCTTCTTGGGAGACAATTCGACATATAAAATAATAGGTCAAGGAAGAGTCAAGTTGAGGTTAAAATATGGAAGAATTAAAACCCTTCCTGGTGTGTTGCATATTTCAGGTTTGGCAAGGAATCTGATATCTATGAGTAAGATGAATGATGCGGGTGTGACTATGGTATTCAATAAGGATAGTTGCAAGATGGTTCATGGAGTCTTGGTGTTGGCAAGGGGAGTTCATATAGGAACTTTGTTCAGACTTGAGGCTAGCACTATAAGTATTGATTGCAATAACTCTTCAGTTGTAGAGGAGAATAATATGGTAGAAGTGGCTTTGAGTATTCTTGTAGTGAAGACAATGTTGTGGCATCAATGCATGGGGTATATTGGTGAGAAAGACCTTCAAACATTAAAAATGAAAGGTATGGTTAAAGGAATTTTTGATTGCCCATTAAATTTTGATTTTTGTGAGCACTATGTTTTTGGAAAGCAAACCCGAGTCAAGTTTCCTAGTAGTGCTACAAGATCTAAAGGAATTTTACATCTAGTTCATAGTGATGTGTTTGGACCTACAAAAGTACCATCGTTAGGTAAATCTATCTATTTTGTTACATTTATAGATGACTTTTCAAGAAAGACTTAGGTATATTTTTTATGAAATAAATTTGATGTTTTCAATAAATTTAAAGAGTTTAAGGCTCTTGTAGAAAATTAGATAGAGAAAAATATAAAGGTTTTGAGAAGTGACAATGGTGGTGAGTATTTCTCTAATGAATTTGAGCAATTTTGCAAGGATTGTGGAATAGAAAGGTAGAAAACAACTCTGTATACTCCACAATAGAATGGAGTTGCAGAATGGATGAATATAACATTGATGGATAAGGCTAGAAGCATGCTAAGTGGTGTAGGGTTAGAAAGGAAATTTTGGGTAGAAGTTATGTTAACTACTTGTTACCTCATCAATAGATCTCCTACCTCAGCTTTGGTGGACAAGACTCCATAGGAAGTGTGGACTGGTAAGAAACCCTCTCTCAGTCATATAAGGGTTTTTGGTTGTGATGCTTATATGTATGTCCCAAAAGAGAAAAGGACTAAGCTAGACTATAAATCTAAAAAATGCATATTTGTGGGTTATAGTATTGGTGTTAAAGGATATAAGTTGTGGAACCTAAAAACATAAAAGATTGTTTATAGTCGTAATGTGATCTTTAGAGAAACAAAAGGGGTTTTAAAATAGGAAATGCAACCAAGCAAAGAACCTGAAATAGTTCAAGTAAAATTGGAATAGGAGGAAGAACTTATGGTAGAACCTGGTGCTATAGAAGAAGATGAACTACAAAGAGAGTCTGAAGAGGAAAATTTAGAGGAAGAAGGTGAGGAGGAAGCTGAAGATGCAGAACCTAGAACTCCAAGTTTGAGGAGATCAGATCGAGTGAGAAGACTCCCATAAAGGTATAGCCCTTCAAATATTTATTCTACATTTAATATATCAGTTACTGATGAAGAACCCAAGACTGTAAAGGAGGCACTTTAGTCAAGTGAGAATAAGTCTTGGAAAAGGGCTATGGAGGAAGAAATGGAGTCCTTGGATAAAAATAAGATGTGGGACTTGGTGAAATTACCCCCTAGAAGAAAATCGGTTGGTTGTAAGTGGGTATTCAAGAAGAAGTACAATGTAGAAGGAAAGTTGGAGAAGTACAAGGCTCGCCTGGTAGCAAAAGGATTTTCTCAAGTTGAGGGAATTGACTTTGGTGAGATTTTTTCTCCTATGGCTAAACTAACTTCAATTAGATTTATGTTGGCTATTTCTGTTACTTTTGATCTTGAAATAGAATAGATGGATGTAAAGACAACATTTCTACATGGTGAACTTGATGAAGACATATATATGTCACAACTAGAATGCTTTAGGGTAAAAGGTAAGGAGGACTTGGTATGCAAGTTGAAAAAGTCTCTTTACGACTTGAAGCAATCTCCAAGAATGTGGAACCAAAAATTTGATAGGTTTGTTTTGACACTTGGGCTTGGAAAAAGTAAAGCAGATCCATGTGTGTATTTTAAACAAGAAGGTGAAAATTTTGTTATCATTGTTTTGTATGTGGATGACATGTTGTTAATTGGTAACAATAAGGAGATGATAAAGTTACTAAAATCTCAGTTATCTTCTAAATTTGACATGAAGGATTTGGGTGCTACAAAATTTATTTTGGGTATGGAAATAATAAGGGATCATGCAAATAGAAAGTTATGGTTAAATCAAAGGAAATATGTTGATTTGATACTACAGAGGTTTAGGATGCATGATTGTAAACCAGTATGTACTCCATATCCTGTTGGTCAAAAGTTATCTGTTGAATAGTGTCCTAAAATAGATGAGGAAATTGAAGAAATGCATCATGTTCCTTATGCTAGCATTGTTGGTAGTCTGATGTATGCAATGGTTTGTACTAGACCTGATATTGCACATGCAATGGGAGTAGTTAGCAGATATATGTCCAATCTAGGAAAGGAACATTGGACTATTGTGAAGAGGATCTTCAGATACTTGCATGGAACTTCAGACTATGCTATCTATTACCAAGGAAAATCTAGAGATAGTAATATTGTAAATCTACAAGGTTTTGTGGATGTTGACTAGGCTGGAGATCTGGACAAGAGAAGATCCATGAGTGCTTATGTGTTCAGACTATTTGGAGGGGTAGTAAGTTGGATGAGTAAAAAGCAATCAGTGGTTGCTTTATCCACAACAGAGGTAGAGTACATTGTAGCAACTCATGCCTGTAAAGAAGTAGTGTGGCTACAGAGGTTGTGTTCAACATTTGGTCTTAAGAAGAAGGCTGTGAGAATTGACAGTGATAGTCAGAGTGCAATATTTTTGGCCAACAATCTTGGTTTTCATGATCGATCAAAACATATTGATATCAAGTACCATTTTGTGAGAGAGATGGTTGAAGAGAATTAGGTGATGCTGGAGAAAGTTGATACAAAGAATAATGTTGTTGATTCATTAACAAAGGTTGTACCTACTCAAAAAATTTCTTGGTGTAGAAGATCTATGGGCATGGTTGCCCTTGATAGTTGACAATGGTAGTTTTTGGCCCCTATGGAAAGTATTCAACAAGTGGGAGAATGTTGGAAATATGTTGAATATTTTCCATGTTATTTTGGTGGGGTTAACTCTAAAAGGTATTGGACACTCTCCATGTATCCTCATTAGGGTTCAAGATCGAGTCGGGCCTCGAGCAAGGGTTTGGGGGTGATAGCCCCGACAAAAGTTTTAGGGTTTCTTAAGCTATTTTTAGACCCATATGGGTTGTTTAGGGTTAAATATTTGAACCCATGGTTTTTTGCCCATGGTATTGTAAAATCTATTCTTGTGTTGTTATTTAATTGCACTTGCATCAAGGTTTGAAGAGAGATGAGAGATGAACATTATTGTATTGGAGATGGTTAAGTTTATACAATAAGGAGATATTACTATGTTGGGTTTTTTTCTCATAAGGGTTTCCCAGGTGAAATACTATGTTATGTGTGTATCTATTATCTTCTTCTTTTTTTCCTTTGATTATGTATTTACTATTTTTCTAGATTTAGTTTATCGGGTCCTTTTGCTCTTTTTTATCTATAGATTTATCGTTATACAAAAACCTCAAGGCGTTAGTATCTGATACAATATTTGTATTTGAACACCTCACAAGGTGGTTAGTCCTAGGGCCTAGGGTGGCGGTTAGTCCACTAAGTTAAATTCTTGAGATGTAATGGTTAGTCCAACACCCCCTCTACGATGTAGCTCGAGAGGATTTGATCTTGGGTGAGGCTCTGATACCATTGTAGAGTTGTCATTACACCAAAACCTTGAGGTATTAGTGTTTGATACAATCTCTGTATTTGAATACCTCACAAGGTGGTTAGTCCCAGGGCCTAGGGTGGTGGTTAGTCCACTGAGTCAAATCCTCAAGATGTGATGGTTAGTCCAATAAATCTCACCCATAGTGTAATATTTGGTTTCGTTATGTTTTACATGTTATAGATGATGTATTCATACTTTAGCCCTTAGTTTAAAAGGTTCTCATATGGATTTCCTATATATGGTTCCTTCTACAATTGCTTTTAGATGATAGTATAGGTGACTACAAGCAGATGGTGATAACATGATAATATCTTGTGACAACAATCTTCTAGATGACAAGATGATACTTCTTGTGGTGATAACTTATGGTAAGTTACAAGACAACAACCTCCAAGATGACAAGATGAAATTTTTTAAGTAGGGAACTTCTAAGTGAACAATGTGGTAGTCCCTTAACGATCACTTTACCTCAAGATGATAGTCTCAAAATGACCCCTTCCTTTAGATGACTCTTTGCTCCAACGATGTCCTTCAAAAAACTCCCCTTTATGATGGCACCTCCCACAACTACATCCTTTTACCCTAATGATTTCCCTTATGAAAGCGCTTCCTTGATGACACACACAAACCAACACTTGCTACATTGACACTTCCTTGATAGCATGCACTATGTGCTAGATGATACTTTCTATGTCGTCAATTCCTTGACAACACACAATAGATAACAACTTTCAAGTTGGAAAGATGATAATTACTAGATATGTTTTCATAATGACACTCCTCACAATGTATCCCAAGATGGCATAAGCTATATCACACTTCTAATACGACAATGATGCAATTTTTACTTTTCTTAGATATTTTTCCTTAGATGACTCTTGGCTTGATGGCAAGACTTAGATGATAATTACCCTTCCTCTAAAATGGCTTTCTCATTTCTTCCCCTAAAATAGACTCTTCATATGAACTATTACAAAATTTCCCCTCACCTATAAACCTGCACACACACTAATCCATGAAATCTACCACATACAAATCAAATAACACAAAGCATATGTCATTTAAACAAACACACAAAACAAAATTCAAGGTGAATAGCAATGGTATTGCCCATATATTAAATAACTCTACATCAAATATTTTTGCATCCTTCTCCCTTCTCATGGATGTATTTGCACTATTTTATTTTACTCCCATGCCATTTCTTATTCCTCTTCTATTATCTCTTTATGCACACCTACTCTACTCTCTTCACCTCTTGAACCTCTTTTAATTTAAGG
>JAQPPZ010010063.1:0-26265 GCA_028583015.1 Wollemia nobilis | reverse complement strand
TCTCTAAAGGTAATGACTGATTATGTACATTATTTTACATGTCCCACAAAGTTTTTGAAAGAGTTTGCTTCATGGGGTTGCAGCTCAATGGCTTTTAATATCTCCATTAGAGCCTCCCAATGGGGCACTGATTGTTGAATGAGCTCGTATATGGAGAGCCTAGCCGACATGGTCATTAGACTTTGGATAAGTCTAGTCTGAATCATGGCCACTGGTCTAGGTGGGGGGGTTGTGTAGGGTGTTGTTGAGGTTGTGACGTTGATGGAACCTCTCTTGTGGCTACCGTGGGGGCAACTCCTGGATACCTCTTGTTCCTAGTCACTATGCTTATCATCCCTACATACCCTTGCATGGGGCAATTCTATTGCACCTCATTGACTTGAAGGGGTTTTGCCTGTGCATCATGGGCAAGAAGGGGGTCTCTGAAGACTCCCATTTGTTGGTTGTTTGGCGCTACGGGGTTGTCCACCGCAAACATCTTGTTGTCGATTAGGTCTTGCACCAAGCCTTTAAACTTCCAACATGCATTAAGGTCATGTCCCTTCCATCTGTGGAACCTATAGTACAAGTCCTCCTTGTACCCCTTAGGCTTTGGTGCATTGGGGTCTATGGTTTGAATCTCAGGCAGGTTGATCAAGTTTGCCACTGACAAGTAGTCAAACAGGGAGTCCATGGACTCTGTGTAAGGTGTGAATTGTCGCCTAGGGCGACACTGCTAATTTTGTTCTTACCTCTAATTTTCTCTATCATAACTATTAAGAGGCACCACCTGATAGTTAGCATTTTGGGGCTGCATTGCTTGTGCAGGTTTAGGGATGTTTATAGCAACCTAATTGACCATAGCGGGTTTCTGTTGCATGGTCCTTGTTTTGGTGTTCTTAAACCATTATTTCTTCTTTGGCTTGGATATCTCGCCATCTTGAATCTTGATCTCTTTAATGATTCTGGCTTGTGCCAAAGCTTCCTCTAAAGTGGAATATTTCTACAGTTGCAATAGCATGGAGATCGATCTCAAACAGCTCTTTGAGAACATTTGGGTCAGGTCAGAGATAGGAGGGAGAAAGGGCAGCTTTGAAATAGTTCCAATATGCCACCATGGTCTCTTCCTCATACTGCCTGAGGCTAGATAGGTCACTTAGTGATACCATTTTCTTGGTGTTGAAGGTGAAGCATTCAAGGAACGTGTCCACTAGCTGATCCAAGTTACTGATGCTATGTTTTGGCAATTGAGTGAACCAATCTGAGGTAGGGCCTGCGAATGTGGTTATAAATATTATTAGCAATAAAGCATCATTATCCTAAATGCCAAATCATTGGCTCAGGAATCAAGTCACGTGCTCTTGGGCATCCTCCTCTCCTCTAAAGAGTGTCAACTAGGGTAGTTTAAAGTGTTCAAGGTATGGTGGTGCCGGCACTGACGGATGCACAGGGTGATTGTAGAGTTGGTGTAAAGTGGGATTTTGGGGCCCAGAAGTCTTGGTATCGATAGGCTCTAAGCGCTCTAACAGTGATTTATATGCATCGAAGGATTTGACCTCTTCCTCCTTGGTTTGATCCCGTTGTGGGTTGTGGGAAACTTGAGGCCTATGGAGGGGTGGCCGGATAGCAACCCCTCTACATTGGTAGGGTGTTTTGGCCTGTGCTTCTTCTTGCTCATACTCCTCATAGGATTCTTGAGGAGTGCCTGGGCGAGACCTATAAACATGGGTGGGTGCCCGCAGAGGGTGCCCATCATTATTTTTGGGAGTGGCCTCCCGCTTAGGTCTAGGAGGTCTCGGAGGTAGCACTTGGTAAGGTCACAGGGACCTATCTCGCACCAAGGGGTTGTGCCTCTCATACACTTTTACTTTATGCATGCAAGGGGTTGGGACCTTCTCAGGCATAGTGTTATGAAGTAATTTAGCTATCTGATGCTGAATGTGCTCTTTGCTAAGGCGATACAGATGATCTAACTATTGTTGATATTTCTTGAGCTGCATGATTTGTGCTTGGCGGCCAACA
Organism: Wollemia nobilis; assembly: GCA_028583015.1. NCBI lineage: Eukaryota > Viridiplantae > Streptophyta > Pinopsida > Araucariales > Araucariaceae > Wollemia > Wollemia nobilis. Next base: position 24,264 of record JAQPPZ010010063.1, on the reverse strand, counting down.
TGTTTGGCAAATTCCAAGTCAATGTTTTCCACCGTCTTATGTTTAGGAAGCCTATATGCCTCTCCTACATGTCTATCTCAATCATGATGATTCGAGATCCCTATGGGTTGCTTTCCTCTATCGAGGTTAGCGGAATTCACCTGAGGCTCTGGCATCATTGGGTGATCTTGATACATAGTAGGTGCGGAGGTGCATTGCTCCCATGTTGTGTATTGCTCCTGAGGAATGTAGTGGTCTTCATCGTACTCGCTTTCATATGTGTGAAAGGTGCAGGCAGAATTGGCTTACCCTGTCTAGAGAGCTTTGTGCTCTAGATTTTGTCTAGTGTTTCTAACAGTAATAAGGGGTAAATGAGTGATGACGAAATCATTTGGCCCCTCCTTATGGACCCTATGTTGCTCTAGCACTTCATCACTAGGCCACTCATAATGAGCATCTAAGGGAGACCTCCTATCTATGTTGAGTTCCATGTGTATGTCCTCCTCTTGCAAGGATCTATGCTAAGTGGGGGTGCCCCTCAAATAGGTGCCTCTATAGTCCTGTTCTGTAATGGCATGATGTGGACTATCTTGTGTGTCAGGCTGCCAATGCGGGATGACCAAGTCCTCAGGACTATATCGGAGGTGACTTGTCCCCATTTGTGCACTCTCTACAGCTCCTGCCCGTGATTGGGCTCGACTACGGGTGTACACCATGGTGATGTTTTCCTACAAGATGCATAGATTTTTATCTCTCTTTATGATTTTTATGCTACACTAAATAGAAAGGAAAACACACAATCAAAGCAATGATTATCTCATTTAAATATTAAAAGTGTGCCCTAAATCTGGTTTAGTGTGTTTTGGTTTTTTTTTTGAAAGGTTTTGTAAAGAACATTTAAATGTAATATGATGGCTCTTATGACTCCCAAAAATGGTCGCCCCTTCGATATACCATTGCCAGGTCAATATACCAACCTCTCTATATACCCGCCCTTACGTGAGGGAAACTATTGGTACGTGAGAGCAGATGGTACGTGGAACGTAGGCGGTACATAAGGGGAATCACTCTGTTTATTACACCTACCATAGAAGACTTATCCTCATGCACTAGGAATCACCTCAGCTACACTTGGTCAGCTTTCTTTAGGATTTACGTCTAGCAACAGTCACGATCGGGGTTATGTATGCAATATTTCAAGCCAAGGTGGTGATGAAATCCACCGTTGGTCTTGCTCAAGGGTTGGGGTTTTACGACCAACTCCTTGTTGTTTCAATTACCACGTGGTGTGTGGGGTTCTTTTTAATTTTGCATAAATGAATAAAACAAGCATTCAAACTCTCCTATGCAAGAAAATAACCAAAAAATAGAAAACAGAAAGCAAAAAATGGCAAAAGGTGTTTAGGACCCCTACGTCTTCTCTGCCCAAATCGGATTCCTCTGAATTTTTTCCCTGAGATTGCATAGAGAGCTATTCATATCTATGTGAAATGAATAAAATAATTGTATTTGTCATAGGGTGGGGCAAATTCCCATTCGTCCCTATGTAAGACGAATTCCATCTCTATACTCGTCACAGACTGGAACGAACAACAGTCCAATGTTTGAAAACTTGGTACCTGCAAGAAAAAACAAGCAACTATTGATCAGAATTTTAATCTTAAAATCAAGGGACAGAGGTCCCACCATGATCACCACTGAAAGCACAAGGATATGGAAAAAAAAAGGAAAAACCCAAATGCGATGTGAACGAAACAAAAGATAACACTAAGTCCTATGAATTGAAAGTGCATGAAAGGAAAGAGGCATGAAGGAATATAAACCAAATAAAAAGCCAATATGGAAGACATAAATTTTTATTAATATGTTTCAAAACTTGGTTACAATCCACCTCCTCAATTTTCAGGGGCTAGGAGTGTTCAATGTGTTCTTGTTACACCCATGGATTCTATTCCTTCTTTCACGTGCCCACATGTAAAATGGGCGGACCAAACGTCACCGCCGCTTAAGTTGATGAATATTGACTCCTTGCTGCTCCTATAATATCTAGATACTAAGTTCAAAGAAATAGAAAATAGTCAGTAGCACCTGTATATAAAATAAAACATGCAATCCCCCACGCCTTCAACTAGCACATGCAAAATATAAATAAAACGATAATTGAAATAGATCCAAATGAGCTAAAAACTTGACAGGGGCATCAAAACATCACAAGGAAGACACTACAAATGGAACAGTCAAAAAATTTGCCACAGATTCGTATTCGCTCCGGGGCAGGACGAAAAAACCTACAACAAAGTGTCAAAAGCACAGTCCCAAATGTCACATCCAGGAAGCTACAAATCACCTAAAAAATTAGGGGTTAGCTAATTGGGGGTATTTTTGGAAGACCCAGAAGGTCATATATTCCCAATTTGGCCTCTATCACTAGGAATTTGATGATGCTACCTGCATGTTAGTAAAGGCGGGAAATGATAAAAACATGATAAAAAATGCTCAAAACGATGTGAAATTTTAATGAAAAACTATTTAACAAGTATATAATCACAAGCAAAAATAATAGAAATGAAATCTACCATATATTTCTAATCGCTCTAGGACGGGGCGATTAGAACTGCGACAGTTTGGGGGGTGCCCGGGGGCAGGACGCCCACCATTTGGGACTCCATGTCAACGCAAATCCACTTGGGATGGGTCCAAAACCTCTTACGAGGTGTTTTTGGAAAATTTGGTTGGATATTGTGGCCAAATATTCGGGTTTAGGCTCCAGATTTGTGTTTCCAATAATCACCCAATAACCTCCCTCTAAAAGAGATATCAAGGATGTGAAAGGCACAAATCAAAAGGTGTGTGTGTGGATGTAAAATGGCAGCACTTCATTGCTCAAAATGCTCCTTCTCTGTATCTATTTTTGGGTGAGAAGACTCACCAATTTATAGACCTAGGGTCTCTCTGTTTGAATGCGCATGCGAGGGCACCACTGGAGTTGCATGTCCTATTTTGGGAAAAATATTATTCCTTGATTTAGAGTCTCCTTGCATGAGGCCTCCAAAATAAAAGACATGCATGACTGAAGTATCTCTCCTTGATTTGAAGTTGTTCCTCACAATTGCATGGCCTGAAGCTGCAGTTAACTAACGGACCTATCAAGGTTTAACTTTTTTCCAGTCAAACCTTCTATTCACCTCATTCTGGGGCGAATGCTGATAATCATCCCTGGGTGGGATGAATACCAGTTTGTAATCATTCTAGGGTGGGACGAGTAGGGAGCAAATTACAAAAAAGTGCCAAATTGACCTTTGACCTTCCAAACTATTGTGGGAGTGGTTTGGACCACTATTTAACCTCTGGGGGCTGCCCTAGGGGTTGTGTGTGTCAATGCAATCGGTGTTTGTTGTCACATAATCATATTGGTGCTATTTTGGTGTCTACAAATGTATATTAGTAGCTTTCTTAATGGAGTGCTCACTTCCTCCATAGCTACATTGTAATATTTTATATAATTTATATTTTTAGCATACTTTATTCATCTAGTAGATTTACTTTCTTTCATGTTATATTGCATCTTGTGATTTTTATTTCCCAAGGATCATTCATCAAAATCTAATAGTGGTATCATAGCCATGGTAGATCTAGTTTGTGTAGGTAAATAGGGAAACCACCATTGTTTATTTACCTAATATTTTTATCAAACTAACATACCACTGGACCAACCACTATTAAAAGATCTCAGGAGAATCTACGTGGTAGATTTTATGAGAGTAAAAAATATAGGACTAAAAGGAATATTATTTTTAGAAAATACTAAAATTATTTTTGTTTAGAGTCTTTTCCACATAGTTGTTAGAAAAACATGTGAAGATAGGGACTCAACCTTCAATCAACTAGATTGACAAATCATCTAGTGAAGACCATCCAGGTTATCTAGAATTTACTAACTGGTGTCTAAATTTTCTTTTAATGAAGGAAATTAATTCTCAGAGGATTGGGATTCATCATACAATAGAAAGCTAGGATACTCCAACTTCATTGCTCGAAGGTCGATGTGCCCTCATACGATAGAGGTTAGTTCATTATGCAAGAGAAGAATACTATAGAAGAGGACTTCTAGTGAAGGATCATGGTGAAAATAGGAGACTAAATATCTCCATTACTAGATTATAGAATTCCACAATTGAAGAACAGTCCATAGGAGCCTTGATACAGAAAGACCATAGAAGCCTTGAAGAAGAAGATATAGAAATCTTGATACTAAAAAGGCCATAGAAGCCTTGATACTAAAAAGGCTAAAAAAGCCTTGATATTGAAAAATCCATAAAAGCCTTGATACTGAAAAGGCCATAGAAGCCTTGATATTGGAAAGGCCATAGAAGCCTTTATATTGAAAAGGATATAGTAGCCTTGGTATTGACAAATATCGTAGGAACCTTGATATTGAAATAGATCATGGAAGCCTTGATCCTAAAGAAGAATTCAATAAGAATATATGTTTTAGAAGCACACCATAGATTTTAGTACTAATATCCTTGTTTTAGAAAAAAAATATTTAGTGAGTTGGGAGAATTCCTACAAGAAAGTTAGGAAGAGTATCTTCTTCATAATCAACTCAACCCTAAATCAAAAGTGAAGAGATGAGGAGAATATCTCATTGAAGAACTTATAGTATTGGAAGGAGAAGAAGGACTAGGAGATTCCTACTTGAAGCCAGGAGTAGCAAAATCAGAATATCCAGGAGAAGATCTTACCGCTAACACTTCCAAGAGTAGAAGATTGAAGAAAATGTCTCAAAAAATACCATCAGAAGATACCAGATCAAAGACCTTGTGAAGGTCTCATCGAGAATCCAAGAAAGGTTAGAAGAGCCTTACTAAAGATCAAGAGAGTTCTTTGAGAACTCATTGGATAAATCCACTATCTAGGTGAATTCCCTAATAGTGAAGGACTTAGGATAATTTTTTACATCCAACAATAAGCCCAAGAGGAGAATTTGGCAAGGAGTGTCAAATATATGAAAAATAATTTAGCATAGAGTGCCAAATTTGAGAAGAAGAATTTGGAAAAGAGTGTCAAATCTGAGAAGAAAAATTTAGTAAATAGTTCCAAATTTGAGAAGAAGAATTTGGCAAGGAGTACCAAACCCTAGAAGAAGATCTTGCTTGAAGTTATAATTTGACAAGAAGACTTGAAGATAGAAGAAGCTCACCAAATATTGGAGATTTAAATATTACCTCTCATAGCAAGAAGTCACCGCTTTAGAGATATAGACTTCTCCAAATCTATAGCAAAAGGAGAATAACACAAGAGGAGAACAAACCACCAAATCCTAGGCTCGTGAAAAAAAGTTTGAGACCATCATTTGGTGAAGAAGAAGTTGTCCAGGAAATCCTACTTGAAGCAACAACTTGGTATTTTTAGATCAAGGTCTACATCCTCTACAAAGGCGATAGAAGAGCTACAAAAAAATGTATGCAACTTATGGTGCAAAAATATTCATTAATTGAATTATTTAACAGATTTATTAGAGCACCTAAATTTGGATCAATGATGTAAAATGGAAATTAGATTACAGTCTTCTAAAGTGTAAAAGGAAACATATTCTTCTTAAGGATTCATTTGCACATTTATTAGGAGTTTATTATCTTTCATATTATCTTCTATCAACTACCTATTATCTACTTTTTAAAAAGAAGACTAAGGCCTACAACGTTGATTGTAGTGAAATTGTAGAATAACTCCTAAAGATTCATTTTAGGTTATTCTTGATTAGTTGCAGAAAATTATTTGTGCATGAATTTGAGAGTTGAATAGAGTGATAAGGTGTAAAATTAGTGTATTAAAAGTGAATAACTTGTACTACGATACCACTCTCAAAAAGAAAATTATTTTTGTATCTCTTGAAAGGAACAAAATCTGATTTGTATCAAGTGTCTACAGACATCATTGAAGCACAAAAATTTACAAGTTGAAGTGGCTAATAGAATCCACCAAAAATTTTTAGAATCCTCTATAATTTGGAGAAGAACCTAACTAACCAAAAATAGAAATAGAACCTTATGAAAGTGAGACTTGGTGAGTCTCAAAATCAAAAAGTATTACAAAGTTGAATGCAAGGAAAGTGCAAAAAATTGCATCAATTAAAATAGCTTCTATCTACTGTTATTGAAGCTTGGATTTTTTATCAAAAGTGTCCAAGCAAAAATGGAAACACGTGTTCTCTCTTCAAAGACAAACTCAAACCCTTGTATTGTAGGAAGAAACTACCACAAAACTAGAATTTTATATCTGGAAATAGAGTGCAAAAAAAGGTATATTAAAAAGTCATATTATACAATATTATAATACATTATATGCACTACTCTAATATTTTTTTTGATAGCATGAGATCAGATTTTAAGTGACACAAAAGGGCACATTTACTACAGATAAAAATAGCCAACAAAGGTCAAATATCAACACTCTTCTTTCCAATATAGAAGGAGCCACTCAAGGGCTCATATTGGACATATGTGCTTGCACAAATAAATCTCATTTTAGATCATTCAAGAGCTATATTTACATAAAAAAGTGATTGCATAGCAACTTCTAGAATATTTTAAAAAAATCTACAAGGGAGTCAACACGATTGGAGGTATAAAATAAAGAGGTAAAGGTGTTACATTCATGGTATCTAAATTAGAGAAGATCATCCACCAAAGGAAGCTCGAAATGGTCATCCAAGCTCCATAGCACATTGTCTATCCATATGTAGGAAAATAGCTTACTTGTTACCCAAGCAACGTAACAAAAAAAAGGATTGTCGAATTATAATCTCCATATTTAAATATATTTACAAGAATAGAATCCATGTAGAAGTAACACTTGGCATTATGGTCATCATTCCTCTCTCAACATTTTAGAAACTCCCACGCATGAGTTACAAGCAAAACAATGACACTTGGTATTCTCCACCAGCTTCACACGAGCACGCATACATTTTTGGTTTTCTTCAAGAGCATTTAACAAAGGACTTGGAGTGTTACAAAAATAAGGGAGCACTCACTTGTAATAGATGTGACACATGTCATAACATCCATGATCAAATATCCTTAAAAGACATTCAAATTTCAAGTTCAACATGTGTGAGTGAAGCATAGTGACGGAGCACTGGAAACCAACACTTCAAGAAACTCTGCCTTTTCATTAAAATTAAAAAAAAATATTTTACAAGCTTGAATGAAACAGCCCGCAGGCTTACAATGGCCGAGTTCGGCTTTGTTCTTCCACTGCTGCAACTCCCCTGTTCTCCGGTCCACCATCCGCACTAATACAAAATTTGGGTCTTTAACGAGATCCCGGTCCTCCCGGCAATCAATGCTCCCACCAAACAAGATTTCCAGTTCAAACTTCCCTCCTTCCCGGGTTTTCAAAATTCTGTCATTAATGGCAATCTCTGCCCGACCTACCCTTGAGCTTGCATTAATGGTCTTCCTCCTCTGCACCCATCACTTCGGTCCGACTGTCTTCTGCACTGCCGTCTCCTCCATACCGGCCATGCCCTGTAATAGTTGTTTTTCGAAAAGACCTTCATGAGGTGGTTCTCTTCCTTTAATGCACGCGACTGTAAATTTTAATTCACTATACATGGTCTTTATCTCCATTTTGGTACACGTATGTTTTCGCTTGCAAAACTTGCCATGTCTCCTCCTTGTCGTAACATACCTGTTACACGTGCCCTTCACACCCCCAGGATACACGTGGCAGTCCACGTGTCTAAATTGACCTTGCCCGGCCGTCGGTCCAACCTCTTTGATCTTGACTGCATTCTTCAACATTCTGATGTCTCGAAACCCAAGCCACGTGTCGGCCTCTAACTGGCCGCGATATCGTGACATGTCGTGATATCATGACATGTCACGATATCGTGACCCAACTGCCACCTTGCTTCTGATTTTAAAAATCATCGCGATATCACGACGTCGCGATATCGCGACGTCGCAATATCGTGATGCAACATTCCCATGCCACCGTCTTCGAAATGATGTCGCGATATCGCGACGTCGCGATATCACGACGCAACATTCCCATGCCACCGTCTTCGAAATGATGTCGTGATATCACGACGTCACGATATCGTGACACCACTCGCCTTTGCCACTGACTTACCTTCGCAAGTCGTGATATCGTGATGTCGCGGTATTGTGACAAAACCCGCCTTCTTCTGGCCGCAGCCTTAGGAGTCACGATTTCGTGACTCCCCTCTCAACAACATGCTTTCCAAAACTTAGACCTCCCACTTGCTTTTCTGCCTTGAGAAAAGAGAGAAATAAATCAATATTCAAAGTGTTTAGAAAACTTAGAAAATTTTTGAGGATGCAAGATAGATTTGCTGCCGCCGGATGCTCCTGCATCAGACACCCGGGGTAAATAGAGAAGTGATCTTCACTTCGGTGCTGTTCGGTCACCGCCTTCGGCAACCCTTCCCAACCTTCACCTGCCTCTACAACTTGTTCAACTTTTGCGTCTTGGCAAGAAATTTTTTTGCCCTCTACCAGACAAATTCTGGCATTACTGCACATATTCTCATCTTCGGTCTGCAATGGCTTCAGCTTGTGCTGCATTCCATATTTCTCCAAGGAATAAGTATTTGCACGGCCATCATGCACTACACTCCGATCAAACTGCCATGGCCTGCCCAACAGTAAATGGCATGCATCCATGGGGAATACATCACATAGGACTTCATCCCGGTATCTCCCGATCTAGAACGTGACTAAACACTGTTCCTGGACCCAAGATCGGTGGTCCTTCCGCAACCACGCAATCCGATATGGGTGCGGGTGTCTCCTTCTCTCCAACTGCAACTTAGAAACCATTTCCTCAGAAACTAAGTTGTCTGTACTTCCATTGTCGATGATCACATTGCAAACTTTGCCTGCACTCTTGCATCGGGTACGGAACAGGCTTCTCCTCTGTTCAGATTTGTCTTCTTCCACCAGCATGGTCCTCCTCACAATCATTGCTTCTCCCTTTTTAGCTTCTTCAGAATGTTCTGAATCAGCATCTTCAACTGCCACAACTACTCTGGCGGGACCCACCGGTTTCTTGTTCGTCTTTTCCCGGTGTTGTGGACACTCGAATGCACGATGCCCTTCTTCACCACAGTGGAAACATGTTCCACGAAATACTCCCCTTTCATTCCCGCTTCCAGATCTACCCCTTCCTCTCGGGTAGTTATCATTCTGAACTTGCGGTTTTGGGTCTTCATCTTCTTCTTTCTGACCTCGACTGCTGCTCTCCTCTTCTTTCTTCTCTTCCTTTCCTTCTTTCTTTCCACCGTTCTTTCCTCCTGGTCCTTTTACTTTTTGCTTGCTGTCAAACTTTCGGTTCAGCTTTTCTTCCACCTTCAAAGCAAATTGGTAAGCATCTTCAATGGTGCTTACCCGAACCAAGCTCAATTCCTCCTGAACACTGGGTCTCAACCCATTAATATAACGGGCCACCTTTTCTTTGTTGGCTTCTAAGTGTCCGGTTCTGATGGAAATTTTATAAAAATCCTCCGTATATTCTTGAACTGTTTTGTTCATCTGCCTCAAGCTTTGCATTTTATGTAACAGATCCAGCTCATAGTCAATAGGGATGAACTATCTTTTTAATTTCTCCACCATTCTGTCCCACCTGGTAATCCATTCTTTTCCTCTTCGGTTTCGTTCCAGCTGTACTCCCTTCCACCAGATGCTGGCATGACCCTTCAGTCGGGTCTTAGCAAATCTAACCCGATTAGGGTATTCAACCTCTTCGTATTCAAAATATTCTTCTAAATCATTCACCTAGTCTATCAGCTCCTCTGGGTTCAAGTTCCTAGAATACGTAGGAACTTCTAACTTCGACCTCTTCCCAATTTGGGATATGGCCTTGTACAATCTGGCCTGGGACGGATCTACATCTTCTTCCTCTTATTCAAACTCATTCTCCTCTTCCACTTCATCCTCACTGTCTGCATCCCTTCTCGGCTCACGTCCTCTGCGTAGCTCTTCTTGTAGGGCCTGGACTTGCCGCTGCAATGCCCAGAAATCTTCCACTGCCATGCCTCTTCCACCCACCGGGTTTCTTCTCGGAGGCATCTTCACCTGAACTCAAGCCCTCCCACACGTCCTAGTACAACTGCCTCTCTCTTTCGGCGTTCTATTGTACACTCAAGAGCTATGGGCTTTGATACCACTGACAAAGCACCGGAAACCAACACTTCAAGAAACTCTGCCTTTTCATTAAAATTAAAAAAATATATTTTACAAGCTTGAATGAAACAGCCCGCAGGATTACAATGGCCGAGTTTGGATTTGTTCTTCCACTACTGCAACTCCCCTGTTCTCCGGTCCATCGTCCGCACTAATACAAAATTTGGGTCTTTAACGAGATCCCGGTCCCCTCGGAAATCAATGCTCCCACCAAACAAGATTTCCAGTTCAAAATTCCCTCCTTCCTGGGTTTTCAAAATTCTGTCATTAATGGCAATCTCTGCCCAACCTACCCTTGAGCTTGCATTAATGGTATTCCTCCTCTGCACCCATCACTTCGGTTCGACTATCTTCTGCACTGCCATCTCCTCCATACTGGCCATGCCCTGTAATAGTTGTTTTCCGAAAAGACCTTCATGAGGTGGTTCTCTTCCTTTAATGCACGTGGCTGTAAATTTTAATTCACTATACGTGGTCTTTATCTCCATTTTGGTACACGTATGTTTCCGCTTGCAAAACTTGCCATGTCTCCTCCTTGTCGTAACATACCTGTTACACGTGCCCTTCACACCCCCAGGATACACGTGGTAGTCCACGTGTCTAAATTGACCTTGCCCGACCGTCGGTCCAACCTCTTTGATCTTGACTGCATTCTTCAACATTCTGATGTCTCGAAACCCAAGACACATGTCGGCCTCTAACTGGCCGCGATATCACGACCCAACTGCCACCTTGCTTCTGATTTTAAAAATCATCATGATATCGCGACGTCGCGATATTGCGATGTCACGATATCGTGACGCAACATTCCCATGCCACCGTCTTCGAAATGATGCCATGATATCACGACATCGTGATATCGCGACACAACATTCCCATGCCACCGTCTTCGAAATGATGTCGCGATATCGCGACGTCGCGATATCGCGACACCACTCGCCTTTGCCACTGACTTACCTTCGCAAGTCGCGATATCGCGACGTCGCGGTATCACGACAAAACCCGCCTTCTTCTGGCCGCAGCCTTAGGAGTCACGATTTCGTGACTCCCCTCTCAACAACATGCTTTCCAAAACTTAGACCTCCCACTTGCTTTTCTGCCTTGAGAAAAGAGAGAAATAAATCAATATTCAAAGTGTTTAGAAAACTTAGAAAATTTCTGAGGATGCAAGATAGATTTGCTGCCGCCGGATGCTCCTGCATCACATAGTCAAAGACATCCAAAGAGATTGAAGAACAGTCAAGAAAGAAGTGTAGTGTAGTAGAAATATCCAAATTGTAGCATGGAAGAAAAGGAAAAGGAGCATTAAAGGCTCTCCCATTTGTGAAGGTTAAAACTTTAACACCTATGTACCAACTTTCAAAAGCAACTACTCCAAGGAATATCCATTAATTCAAGTGCCTAAGGTACCACTTATATGATGTTTTTTTTTAAGAGAAAAAATCCTTGTGGGGCCGCCTTGGTCTAAGAGACCATGAACAGGGGTTTCTACACCTTCAAAGTCACCCGGGGGTCGCACCCAGCTCTGCCCACACCAACATTATCAATTGGATTTTGGGTACCCAATTCAAATTTTTGGTAGGGTGGAGATTCGAACCTGGGACCTCCCTTGGAGGATTGCCCTCTCCTATCCAACTCACCTACAGCACCTGGGTGAATTATACAATGTTATACTTAGTAGTAGAAAGCACTAAATATTGAGGAGATATTGCATCTAAAAAGGTAAGGTCTAAATCCCATTTATTATTACTTTCATAAGTTGGAGATACAAGGGTTATGAACTAAGGTTAAAACTTAGATTTTAAAAGCAAAATGGGTGACTTATCTTATTAATTTGATATTTAAAATATTACTTAAGAGGAATAAGGAATTCAACTTGGATTAAATTATTTTGCAAATATTATTATCATTTCTCTAATTTCCCAAACTTGGGAGCCACAAGGATTACTCCATCAAATTTATTTTATTGGAAGATATAAAAGAGATTATTAAGGGTTCCTTTTAAGTTTGGATAAATATATTTTTACTTGCCTAAAATCTTCAAAAATGGAGAAAAGAATTCCAACATCAAAACCTCTTCAAAATTGAAAAAGTGCTTAGTTCAATTAGGAACAATAAGGTGTTAAAAAGTTAATTTTTCATTCTTACAAAACTTGTACAAAATCAACCAAAATTGAACTATATTTTTACAAAAATTACTTTATCATTCTCTTATCACTAGGGAGCTATAATATGAGACTATTAAGGTTTTAAAAAATTTTAATTCCAACAAACATTATGGATGAAATTTTGAGAAAATCTTTCAATAATGAAGAACTATTCCATGAAGTAGAATTCTACTCCCAAAACTTAATAGATACTCTAGATGGATATGAGTATCTATATTCTAATGACAATATGAAATTCTCCTTATTTCTTAAGGAAGCCAAATATGGTAGCTTTATGGTATTGATTAACTATCTTCATGAAATTCTCTTCACAACATGGTGGAACTTACAAATATTGGTTATATTTTATCTAGAAGGATGTCTAATGATTTATCTATCATTAATTGTATTTGTACTTACTCGACATGAGAAACAAGTTGATGTTAAAGAATAATAATTTTTTGATGATAGACTAACTTGTTATAAAATTGATATTTCACCTACATCAAAGCATAATCACAATAAGAGAAGAACAAGAAAGAAGATATATACTAAAATAAATCAAGATATGAATACTGAAGCAATAGATGAAAAACCAATACATAAAAAATGTAAGTACATAAGGATAAAAAAGATAAGAGAACAAATGCACCATACCCTACTCATTCATCAATAATCAAAATTAAATAAAGATACTTGCAAGGAGGACTATAAATGTGGCTGGATAGAAGATGAATTTGAACATGCTAAAGATCATTCAATGAGAGTAGAAGGTCTAGATGTAGCCTACTCTACATTATATGAAGATATAAATTACCTGTTGAACATGAATACAAATAATGTAAAAGAAGATCAAACGGAAGATAATGAAGAAGATCCATATTGAAGACTAAACTCTTCAATGCCTAAATAATATAATATAGGGGGGTGTTGTAAATAGAGTCTATTCCATCATTTGGGTTATGTAAATGTATCCTCCAAGATACATATCAAGATTACTTCTTGTGAAATTTATCTAGTTACTTCATACAATGTAATAAATGAACAAGTGTCAATATACAAGTTGTACATGTGTAAGTTATCCCTTGCACAACAAGATAGAGTATTTGCCAAGTATCCTATTTTGCCTACATAATAATGGTCTCTTAGATAGATAGTGATGAGATTCAAGTTATATAGTTAGATAGTGTAGCTTAGTGGATAGTGTAGTTTTGTGTGCCTTACCATTTATTGGTGATGGATACAATTTAGATCAGTAGATTTTTTAATGGAGTGCTCACATTCCTCCATAGCTACATTTTAATATTTTATATGATTTATATTTTTGGTATACTTCAGTCATCTAGCATATTTACTTTCTTTTATATTATATGCATCTTGTGATTGTTATCTCCCAAGGCTCATTCATCAAAAGGTAACAAATTTTCTATCCTTGCTATTCCACATACCATATGGAAAGAGTTGGACAAGATGAGTAGAAAATTTTTATGGGGAAGAGTAAAAGGAGAGAGGAAATGGGCCTTAGTATATTGGGAGAAAGTAATCCAACCCAAGGTAAAAGGAGGTTTGGGATTGAGGAGATCAAAGTTAAATAATAAAGCTTTGGTTTGAAAGCTTTACTAGAGGTGGATTTCTTAACCAACTTCTTTACTCAGTAGAGTTTTAACTATTTAATATTTGGGATAGGTAAACCTAAATACGGTGGGTCATTTTCCTTTGGATGGTAATGGATCCTTAGTGTGGCAAGCTCTAAAGTTAGGATCTTAGGTGGTTAAAGATGGATTATTTTAGAAAGTGGGGATATGGGAGAAGGCATGATTTTGGATAGATTCATGGGATCAATACCCACCTATCATTGTTAAATTTTTAGAACTGCAACCAATATATCAACCATGGAAACTAGGGTTTGGATCCAAATTGAAAGTTATTTCAAAACTAGTCAACTGAGGTATTATAAGTTTAAGCAATTTAAGAAGTTGGATGAGTGGCAAATTTCAATTCCTTTGGAAGTGACATGCATTATGAAGGTTAGATTATCAATACTAATGGAGATGCAAAAGGTAATACAGGTAGAGCTAGAATTGGAGTGGTTTGTAGCAATAATGTTGGGACAATGCTCTATTGGGAACTGCAAGACTTGGAAAGGGCTACAAACAATAAAGTGAAAGTATTAGATAACAAATTTGCTTCTATTTGGGTAGTAAAACAAGGTTACAAGAGGATAATCTTAGAATCAGATTCTTAAATATTGGTAGGAGCTTTAGATTGCATGAGGAACTTTACTTTGAAGACATGGATGTTGAGGATTCTTGTTCCTCAAATTAAGGAATTATAGAGGGAATTAGATGATGTAATTCTAGTTTATGTGAGTAGAGATCTAAATAAAGTGGTAGACTTTTTTGTTAATATGGATACTTAGAAGGAGGTAGGGGTTTAGTGGCACAGTGACATGGCTATTGAGGATGATATGATTAGGTAGGTTGGTGAGCAAATCCAGTGTTTAGCTAATTTGGATAACCATTATAGAAATATAGTTTAGGATATTTGGCTTCAATGCAGATCTTCTTTTAAGGTTGTAAACAGGTGGAAAACCATTGTAAGAATATGGTTTAGGAGATTTGGCTCCAATGCAAATATTAATTTACTGTTGTAAACATGTGTTCTCTTTGGCTAAGGCTAGGAGAAGTTTCATCCCAACTTGTAAATGATCTTGTTTTAATATAAGTTTTAAATTATTTATTAAAACATATGGTCATTGAAAATTAATATTGTATACCAATGATTACATATGAGGTCAATTTTGACCTAAGGTAAATATATACTTATTTCAATAATTTTATGGTTTTTCCCACTCATTCTAATGTATAAAAATCTTATTTTATCCCTTTTCAATTGGTTGGTGTATCAAAATATTTATTTTATGCTTCATGACAATATCATTATTTTCATTTTCTAGCTAACCTCACCATTAATTCATCATTATTAGAGATGAATTTCCTTGAAAATGAAATCCATACATGTCTAAATATTTAATTAACTAAAATAAAATATATATAGCAATGATGAAAAGCTAAAAAGTAGTGTTGAACATGAGATCTCAAAATTGAAGGTATTTCCAGATGCTTTCATGTTCTTTCTATTGAATAGGACATGGCAAGAATGGATTAATATGGATTTATTCTTTTACCAAATCTTACAAAAAGTCCCATGCACAATTATATACAACTAGAGACTTATATTATTTTTATAATGACATCAAAAATAAAATATAGTCATTAGGAGGTGTGTACCACACTATAATTTTTATATTAAGTTTGCAAAAGAAATATGGTAAAACGTGGGTTTAATATTAAAAAATATCAAAGAAAGTGATGCCTACTTGCTATGCTTGAAAAGTCTTAATCTAAAGGTATACACAATAATTTATCTTATTTATTAATACATTGAAGTATTTACAAGCTTCTAAAGGTATACACAATCATTTATCTTATTTATTAATACATTGAAGTATTTACAAGCTTGTAGACTGAGATTAGGAACTAAACTGCTATTCATCATAACCTAGTTTATAAATCTTGAAAATACCTTAGCACAAAACAATATTAAGTCATGATTAAGCACTCCTTAGATCTTAATAGTGAGACATGAACTTTAAAGTTTATAAGATATCAAAATTTTCTTTGGTTTGTTAGAAGTCTCTTATAATGTAAAAATATCGTTGAATCTCATCCAGATTGGTATATCGTTAAGAAAACCTAAGCTTCAAAGACATGAAAGGTGGTCTCATTATACCTCATTTATTCTTAACATCCTACTTTGACAATCTATATATAAACTTAAAATTATAATCTAAACACTGTGTTAATTATATTTAGCTCTACATTAGGGTGCTAACTAGTTCAAAGGTAATTTCCATTCCTTCGTCTTTATAGCTACATCCAGCATGACCTAAAATATCTCTAGATGACCTAAAATATCCTGAGAGTTGTTGAGTAGAGGGTACTCCAACCATTATTTTGCACATCTTGCATTCAACTAATGTTTTTATTCGAAATTAGAGATAACTATCTTGACGCCTACACAACTGAAAGAAGGTACCGAAGAATCAGAGACCCATATCTGTTCTAGAGAGAATCGCATTGTGCAGGTTGGAACGAGAGCTCGTTTGCAGCATTATCGTAAAGAATATGGAAGTTCTGTTGCTGTATGTTTCCTAATATTGAGGGAAGCGACGAATCACTGCTTCCAATCATGGCCAGGCACGACAGCCCGTTGCCTGCGTTGGCGAAGGTGTTTTCTATAGGAAGCTCGTACTCCACGCCGCCCTTGAAATTGATCGTCACCTTGGCCGCATCTAAGTCACTCGTGGAGGCGTCGTAGCAGAGATCCAACCCCACTGAAGATCCGTCTGAAGGGCTCAGCTTCACCGCCGACTGAATCGCGTCCTTCAACAAATCGTACACCGTCGCCGGAAGATAGGTAAGGGTGGTTCCCGAGTCAATAATCATGCCTCCTGTGCCATCGGAATCTATATCAAATGACCCCTTGCGAATCGCCAAAGCCGAGCCGCCCACGGTGATTCCCGTCACCGGTATATAATAGAACGACGGGTAATTCTCATTGGTAATGAAGGAAATTTTTTGGGTGCTCCTTGCCGTCAGGCCCACGCCGGTCCCGAAAATCATAGGGCTGGTTTTGGAAGGGTCCTCCGTGATAGACAACAGACAGTAGGAGAACTTGTTGTCGACCTTGTCGCCAAGCTGCGAGATGAGAGAGAGCTCACCTCTTCCCAATCCCACGAGGCCTCCGCCCTGATCGAAACCTTCACCTTCGGTGGTATGTCCGCAACCGAAAGCAATGCGGGAAACCCTGGTGCCGCTCCCAATTGTTAGTGTTTCGTAAGAGAGGTCGCCCCTCGTGTTGGAGCCTGAAGAGATTTATTTTCCTTTTGCCGAAGTGTGGACGTCAGGAGCGGAGTGCGGACTGCGCACAGCGGACAGCGTAGTGCCAGGAGCCAAGGGTGATTTGCCGAAGTGTGGCGCCGGAGCGAAGTGCGGAGTGCAGACGGCGGATGACGCACGACGCACAGCGAGCGAAGTGCGAACTTCGGGAGAGAATTTGCCGAAGTCCGACTTCGGGGGCGAAGTGCGAACTTTGGACGACGCACGGCGAAGTGCGGACGACGCCCGACTTCAAGCTTCGCTTGCGCACTCGAAGTGCGCTCAAACGTATTGTGCAACCGGGTTGCGCTTGCGCACTCGGGCTGCGCTCGGATCTCGGGTTGCGGTAGCGAACTTGGAAGAATCTTTCGGACTTAGCCAACTTTGGCTTTGCAATCTTTTCTGTCCGAAAGGCTTGTGCGGCTGCGGCAATTGCTTTCTTGGCTGGGAGGAGAAAAACACCGGAACTGAGACCAAAATTTCGGATCTGAGCTCTAACTTATAGAACCCGAATGAAATCGCTCTGAGGCGATTTGTACAGAGAGCAACAAACTTTAGCACATAAAATAACTACAAACCCTAAAGATGCTTAAAATAACAACAAACTTTATTCATATGAAACGAGGGTTACATAAGTCCTCAACTGAGGAAAAATAACATCTGCAGACCAAGCTGCAGGATAAACTAAAAGAAGAAATGTCGAGTCGGTTGCTCGGACATTAATCAGATGAGCCACATTGCTCACTGAAACACTCTCCTTGCTTTCTCTGCTCTCTTCTCCGCTCTTCTACACCTTATATCTGAAATACCCAAACTGACTTATATAGCCACGGGGAGAGGAAGATAGGGTTTGTCCTTTGATAGGTTCTAACAAGCCCTCAACTAGGGTTTCTGACCAATCGTCGAACTGGCATTAACTTCTACGACGATCGGATCTGTCAGATGTCACATCTGTCAAAGGGTGGGTGCGACGTCATGTCAAACCTTTTTGTTGGGATCCCCAACTGCGTGAGCATAGTCCGGCTTCGCCCAATTTCGTAGCATAGTCTGGCGGAGGCATGAAATCTGGGTTAATATTTCTAACACCCTCCTTTAAGCCTGATTTCATGAGCACTTTGACTCCAAGATGCTCTCGCAATCTGCTGAAGTCTTCCTCCTTCAAAGGCTTCGTGAAAATATCTGCCAACTGCTCATTGGATCTGCAAAACTACAGTTGAATTTCTCTAGACTTCACCAACTCTCTGATGAAGTGATAACGAATATCGATGTGCTTCGTTCGGCCATGGAACACAGGATCCTTTGACAGTGTGATGGCTGAATTATTGTCACACCTTTCGGAGGATGGTTTAGTTCACTCAGAACTCTTCGTAGCCAAACTGCCTGGCATTCGGCTGACGTGGCGGTGACATATTCTGCTTCAGCTATGGACAACGCAATGATGGGTTGTTTCTTGGATGCCCATGAGACTGCCCCTGATCCGAGATGGAAAGCATACCCAAAGGTGCTCTTCTGATTATCGATACTGCCAGCCCAATCACTATCTATGAAGCCGACCAAGTCCAACTGGTCCTGTCTGGTGTAAAATAGGCCATTGTTCCACGTCCCATTGACATAGCGCAAGATCCTCTTGCCTGCTTGTTAATGCGTGTCATTCAGAGTCTCCATGAAATGACTGATCAGACTGACTCCGAACATCAAATCTCGTCGAGTTGCGATCAAATACATCAGACTGCCAACTAGCCTCTTGAATAGGGTTGGATCTACATTCCTCCTTGAATCCAACTTGCTCAGCTTCAAACCTGTGGCTACAGGTGTGATGGCAGGTTTGATGTCCTCCATCTTGAACCACTTTAGGACATCCTTCGCATACTTGCCCTGAGAAATGAAGATGCCATCTGTCGATTGGTCAACTTCAATGCCGAGAAAATTCTTCATCAGCCCTAAGTTCGTCATCTCGAACTCCTTCGTGGCTGTTCTGAACTAGTCGAAGAAGACATTGTTGTTGCCAGTATAAATCAAATCATCCACATACAGGCAGATGATAATGAGCTCACCTGCTTTATCTGTCTTCATGTACAGGGTGTGCTCATATGGGCATTTGACAAACCCATTTTGCTAAAAATAACTGTCAATCTAGCTGTACCAAGCTCAGGGCGCCTGATTCAAACCGTACAAAGCCTTTTTCAACTTCAGGACTTTACCTTCTTGGCCTTCAATTTCGTAACCTGGTGGCTGGTCTATGTAGACCTCTTCCTCCAACACTTCGTTGAGGAAGGCTGACTTGACATCCATATGGTACATCTTCCAAACTTGTTGGTCTACCAATGCCAAGATCATCCTGACTGTGTCAAGTTGGGCTATAGGCGCATAAACCTCATGGTAATCGATGTCTGACTTCTGCTTGTAACCCTTTGCCACCATTCTGGCTTTATGCTTGTCAACGTCTCCTTGGGCATTGAAATTTGTCTTATACACCTACTTGACCTCAATGGTCTTCTTCCCTGCTGGAAGATTTGTCAGCTGCCATGTCTCATTCTTTTCAATGGCTGCTATCTCCTCATCCATCGCATGCACCCACTTCTGATTCTGACTTATGTCTTTGAACTCTACTAGATCAACTTCAGTAAAGAATGCAAAGTTAGAGTACTCTTCATCTATGTGGGTTTGGGTTGCCTCGTAGATTTCTTGCAAGCTCCTTGTCTTCACTGGCATCACCAGGTTTTGGATTCTAATTGCACATGGAGGCGACCGAGATGGAGTGGCTGTGCTACTGGTAGCACCAGTGCTGTTGCTAGAATTTGTAGGTGGATGCACACTTCCTTCTTCCAAGTCAACAAACTATACTACTATTGGCTCTGACTAGCCAGTCTCTGACTTCCAGTTCCAGGCTTCATCTTCAAGAAATTTTACATCACAGCTGATGATGAGCTTCTTCGTCATAGGGTTATACAGCCTATATGCCTTTGCTTGCTCATTGTACCCTATGAAAATGTACTTCTTAGCTCTATCATCCAACTTTTGTCGCTTCTCTTCTAGAACATGTGCATAGGCAATGCACCCGAACACACGCAAGTGAGCCACACTTGGCTTCACTCCGCTCCAGGCCTCCTGAGGGATTTTGTCCTTCACACTTTTGGTGGGACATCTATTCAACAGGTAGAATCCACATGTTACAGCCTTTACCTAAAATTCGTGCGACAATCCCTTTGCCTTCATCATGCTTCATGCCATCTCCATGATGGTTCGGTTCTTCCTCTCAGCTACACCATTCTACTGTGGCGTGTATCTGACAATGAACTGCCTTCGAATTCCATGTTGTTTGCAGTAGTTATGGAATTCATTGGAGATGTATTCACCTCCACCATCTGTCTTGAGAGTCTTGATCTGATATTCACTCTATTTCTCCACCAGAGCCTTGAACTCCTTAAATCTAGCAAATGCTTATGACTTCAACTTGATGGCATAGATCTAAGTCTTCTAGCTGAAGTCATCTATGAATGTTAAGAAGTATTTGTTATCGGAAAACGTGCTGGTCTGCATCAGACCACAAATGTCTGAGTGCACCAGCTCCAATGGCTTTGATGCTCTCCAAGACTGACCAGAAGGGAACGAATCCTTGTGTTTTTTGCCAACTAAGCAGCCCTTACAAACTTGATTTTTTTGCTCTATCAGGGGTAAACCCTTCACCATCTGCTTCTTGTGCAGTTGATTTAGGCCACTAAAATTTAGGTGACCAAATCTGAGATGCCACAGACAGGTAGCATCTTTCACAACTGCACTCAGAGACATCAATGATTCATTCTGAATCTACAGCGGAAACATTTTGTTCTTCGTCATGGACACTGTAGCAATCTACCCATGCGACTTGTCTCTGATGGTGCAAGCTCTGTCTTTGAACTGGACTGTATGTCCCTTCTTCACGAGCTATCCAATGCTCAACAGGTTATGTTTCAAGCTAGGCACATAGTAGATGTCACAAATGTGCTTCCATTCACCATGCCTGGTGCAGATGAGGATTTTTCCTTTCCCCATTATGGGAACCTTGTTGTTGTTCCCCATCTTCACCTCATACTGGACTGTTTCATCCAGTTGGGAGAACATCTCCTTGTTCCCTATCATGTGGTTGTTGCACCCACTGTCTATGTACCAGACATTCTTCTGGCATCCTCCTCAATGTTGCAAGTCAACAACACATTTCCTCCTGCCGCATTTTTGATTTCATCCATGTAATGGGCTTGCTGCTAGTTCTCCGTGGCCATCCATTTTCTGCACTGTGAGATGTAATGGCCGAACTTCTTACAGAAATAGCACTGGACCTTTGACATGTCCTTCTGACTAGATTCAATTTGCTAATTTCTCAAACTGTCTCTTCCACTTTGCTAATGGAAATTACAGTTGGTCTCCCCTTTGCTAGGGTTTGACCTTCCTCCTTGCTTGTTGCCTTTCCCACGTCTGCCTTTGCCTCTTCCTCCTTGATAACTAGAGGCACCATGGTGGGAATCTTGTCTGCCGCTGTCTCGAAATGAGACTTGAGCCCAAAATGCTTGCTCTAGAGAGGTTTGAGATGAACGGCTTAGCCTCTGTTCATGTGTCTGCAATGAAACCATGAGTTCATCTGTCAAGAGGGTTGTTAGATCCCTTGACTCTTCAATTGCTATCACAACTGAGTCAAACTTGGCAGGCATACTTCTAAGAATCTTCTCCATGATTCTCTGGCTCTGAACATTTTCTCCATTCAATCGCATCTGGTTGATAATGTCCATCGTTCGGGTGAAGAAATCACTCATGGAATCGGACTCACTCATCTATAGATTTTCAAACTCCCTCGTGAGAATCTATAGCTTCATCAACTTTACCTTGTTGGTGCCTTGGTA
Source organism: Wollemia nobilis (assembly GCA_028583015.1). NCBI lineage: Eukaryota > Viridiplantae > Streptophyta > Pinopsida > Araucariales > Araucariaceae > Wollemia > Wollemia nobilis. The sequence goes on along the minus strand of JAQPPZ010010063.1, from coordinate 2,110 downwards.
TGAGCTGGCCAGAATCTCCTAGGCTTGCTTCGCTTTGGTGGTTGATGTGATCCACGGGAAGATGGACTCCTCGACCATTTGCATGATGTAGAAGAGGGCCTTCTGGTCCTTCTTTGTGTTCTATTTCAACAGGTCGTTGTCTGCTTAAGAGATGACAACCAGTGCTACTGCATCTGCCGATTCTGAGTAGCCGTTCTAGACTAACTCCCATAGCTTCTGAGATCCGAATAGGATCTTCATCTGGATGCTCCAGTAATCATAATTTTTCCCATTGAAGTGTGGGATCTACAACTGCAAATTGTTGCTCGTGGAAGCCATTCTGCTTCGGTCTCTGCATCAAGGGATTAGTAGCTCTGATACCAATTTGAAGAGATTTATTTTCCTTTTGCTGAAGTCTGGATGTCAAGAGCGGAGTGCAGACTACGCACAGCGGACGACGTAGTGCGAATGCCAGGAGCAAAGGGTGATTTTCCAAAGTGTGGCATCGAAACAAAGTGCGGAGTGCGAACGACAAACGACGCATAGCGCAAAGCGAGCGAAGTGCGAACTTCGAGAGAGAATTTGTTGAAGTCTGACTTCAAGGGCAAAGTGAGAACTTCAGACGGCGCATGGTGAAGTGCGGATGATGCTCGACTTCAAGCTTCGCTTGTGCACTCGGAGTGCACTCAAACATATTGCGCAATCGGGTTGCGCTTGCACACTCGGGCTACGATCGATTCTCGAGCACACTTAGCCAACTTTGGCTTTGCAATATTTTTTGTCCGAAAGGCTTGCGCAACTGCGGTAATTGCTTGCTTGGCTGGGAGGAGAAAAACACCGAAACTGAGAGCAAAGTTTTGGATCTGAGCTCTAACTTATAGAACCCGAACGAAATCACTCTGAGATGATTTGTATAGAGAGCAACAAACTTTAGCACATAAAATAACTACAAACCCTAAAGATGCTTAAAAAAACAACAAACTTTATTCATATGAAACAAGGGTTACAGAAGTCCTCAACTGAAGAAAAATAACATCTGCAGACCAAGCTATAGGATAAAATAAAAGGAGAAATGTCGAGTTGGCTGCTCGAACATTAATCAGATGAGCCACACTGCTCACTAAAACACTCTCCTTGCTTTCTCTGCTCTCTTCTCCGCTCTTCCGCACCTTTTGTCTGAAATACCCGAACTTCCTTATATAGCCACAGGGAGAGGAAGATAAGGTTTGTCCTCTAACAGGTTCTGACAGGCCCTCAACTAGGGTTTCTAACCAATCGTCGAACTGGCATTAAATCGCCGAACTGACATTAACTTCTACAATGATCGAATCTATCAGATGTCACATCTGTCAGAGGGTGGGTGCGACGTCATGTCAAACCTTTTTGTCGGGATCCCCAACTGCGCGAGCACATTTTGACTTAGCCCAATTTCATAGCACAGTCTGGCAGAGGCATGAAATCTAGGTTAATATTTCTAACAGAGCCATCGCCATAGGCATAGTGATAACTTGTTAAGATCCTGCTATAAAATAAACTCAAATAACACACTCTCACACAATTGCTTGGAAATAAACTCACATAAACATCATATTAATATAACAAAAATTTGCATAAAGAACAATCTCACAATAAGATAGAATCGTAGGCCTCTTCGAGGGGGCAACCTCCTTCAATACTTCATTAATTTGCAAAAATATGGTTACATTGGTGCCTTTTCGGGTATTTAAGGAGTTTCCTTCCAAGGTTGGCTTATATGCAAAATGCCACCTGGATTACATGCAAAATGCCACCCGAATTACATGCATAGTGCCACTTTGAATTACATGCACAATGCCACTCGAATTACATGCATAATGCCACACAAATTACATGCACAATGCCACCTATCTACCATGTGTTACATAAAAAGGGTGCCATTTGTCATAGGCACTACCTAAGCTAAAACTTAGAACATTACAAAATATTAATCATGGGTACTACCCACGTTCACTAGGAATTATTACATAGGGAAGTTATTACATTAAGGGTTAGGATGAGATCCTAACATGCCCTTCTCCTTGAAGAAGCTTTGTCCTCAAAGCTGAAAATAAGGAAACTGTTGTTGGAGTTGATGGAGAGACTCCCATGTAGC
>JAQPPZ010010062.1:0-22134 GCA_028583015.1 Wollemia nobilis | reverse complement strand
GGCTCTCTCGACGCTTTGATTAATAAGGGCCTTATCAAATTCATACCTAAAGCTGGGGACCCCAAAATCATCATGAATTGGAGGCCAATTACGCTGCTCAATGTTAGCTACAAGATCATTGCCAAAGCTTTGGCGCTGCGGCTCAGGCCCATCCTCCCAGTCATTGTGCATCTAGAGCAAACTGGGTTCATTCAGAACCGTTATATTTTGGATAATGTTCTGGCTGTGTGGGAAGGGATGGAGTGGGCTCGCAAGTCTGGTCAACATTCTCTCTTCCTCAAGCTTGATTTTGAAAAGGCTTATGATCGCATTGAGTGGGTGTTTATCCTTTCCATGCTTGTTGCTTTGGGCTTTGGTCCTCAGTTCATCTCTTCTATCAAAATGCTTTTTTAGGATGCGTCAGCTGTGTTATCCCTCAATTAGCTTCAAATAGATGCTATTGGTCTGCATAGATCTGTTCGGCAGGGGTGTCCTCTTGCCCCCTCGCTTTTTATTTTAGCAGCAGAAGCTTTTGGATACTTGTTGGCCAGTCGTGCTTCTCTTGGGCTGATTCGAGGTATTTCCCTCCCTGAGAATGTTGGGCAACTCTTAAATGGCCATTTTGCTGATGACTCCTTTCTCACGCTGAATGAGGATGAGCAATCCCTGTCGGTGGCCCTGTCTTGCCTTGACATATTTTGCCAAGCCTCAGGGTCTAGTATTCAATGGAGGAAAACGTCTTGTTTCAGGCAATCTCTGCTGCCTCTTCCCCAATGGCTGCAGCATGTGCAGTGGAACTGGATTCAGCCTGGAGAGGTTTTTAAATTTTTGGGCATTCCTTTTGCTTTTCAAGGCTCTCCGTCTCAACTGTGGGCTTATGTCATTCGCAAAGTCGAACGTAAGTTGGATTACTGGACTACCAAGAAGCTGTCTTTGGCTGGAAAATTTCAAATTTGCTCGAAAGTGTTGGCTTCTACTCATGTTTATTACTCTTCTTGTTGGGTCCCCTCCAAGGCTTGTTACAGTCGGCTTGAAAAATTACTGTAGGATTTTTTGTGGTCTTCTGGGTCTGAAAGGAAGGGTTTTCATAGAGTTTAGTGGGATTTTTTTTGTCTCCCACGGTCAGCAGGGGGCATGGGCTTGCTTGACTGTCAACGTCAAGGGGCAACTCTGTGTGCCAAGTGGATTGTGCGGGCGCTCAAAGGGTCTGAGGCATGGAAAGTCCTTATCCGCCACTGCATTTCAGCTGGGCTCCCTTTGAATCGGCGTGCTTGGACTGGCTTAGATCTGCCCTCTCTGGTGTTGGCCCCTATTTTTATTAAGATCCCTGGTTCTTTTGTTCTTAAAAGTATATGGAAGGCCTGGCAACAACTAAATCCATGGATTGTTTGGAAAGGGGTTCGTGCTCGCTCTGGCCTTTCCATTAACTGGCTTAATATTTGGTGGTCCCCTATTTTCAAGCTCCAGGGTAAGTCGTTAGCGCAAATTCCCTGGGTTCATGCTCAAAAATTTTATAAGCGGGGCATTGCATCCATTTTTGACTTCTATTCCAGAGAGAGCAGGGACTGGATTCCTTGGCATGAGTTCAAAAGGTTGTTCAGTTTAAACAACATTGATAAGGCTACTTATGACATTGTTCTTGACCATACTCCCTTTTCCTTGTGGTGAAAACTTGGAGTCAGGTCTCAAAAGCCCTGGTGGAAAGACTGGGCCTGGTATAAAAGCACTCCGTTGCGCAATTACTCTGCCAAGCAAGGCTATCAGTGGCTTTCGCCAACTGCTCCCACAGTGCCTAAGCTCAATGTTAAATGGGATCTGATCTCCATGCCCTCTCGGTGGAAAACTCGATTTCAGGTTGCTTGGGCATCGTATCTGGAGCCAAAGAGAGCCTTTTTTTCTTGGAGCTTGTTGTATCAAGGCTTACCCCTTGGCAACAGGCTCTCTTATATGGGGGTTCCTGATCCTCGTTGTGCCTTCTGTCATGAGCCCGAATCTTGTCTGCATTTGTTTTGGGCCTGTAGGTGGGCTACTCTCGCTTGGAGCTGGGTTGGCTCCTTCTTTGCTCCCTTCATGTCTCTGCCCCTTACTTGGCATCATGTTTTGCTGGGGGATTCTATCCAGTTCTCTCTCCCATTGAGGGAGGTGTGGCACATTTTCAGAGTTAGCCTTCTATTTCACATTTGGAAAGCCAGAAATAAGATTGTCTTCCAGCAGGTGGATCCGTCTCAGCTTTTTTTTTTTTTTTGACAAACTTGAAGTGTTTCATGATGTTTGGTTTTAGATTTGTGATCAAGCAAAAAAAGTAGCGATGGAGTTGGACCATTTGCAGGCACTGCTGAAGTATTGGGGTGAAGCCCCTTGTGTTGTTAGTAGGGAGGCCTCTGAGCGCTCACCTCCTCACCCTGCCCGCTCCCGCTCGCGTCGATGCCTAGAACGTGCACGGTGGCAGGCTTCACGAAGCAGGTCACGGGAGCATGGTGGCATGCTACAACAGCCAGTTCTGGGCACTTCTTAGCTTGGCCCGTCGGTGTTCACTCAACAGCCCACGCTCGGGCCTTCCGATGGCTTGGGGGCCTCGGGTAGTCATGATCACCATTTCGGCTGGTCTCAGCCCTCTTCCCCCACCACTCATGTTTTTGGGTGGGGTGTGGATCAACTTGATGGATGGGGAAGGCCCTCCACTACTGAGGATAATATTTGGCCTGCCAAAGACCTCTGTCCTTAAGGTCTTGCCAGCTGTAAAGGGTTTCTAAGCTTTGCGGGGTGTTAGGTGTTTTTGTTTTTGTGCTCTTGGTTTTCCTTATCCGCTATTAGGATAAGTTTGTAGCTTTTGGGGTGTGATTCCTTTCTCCACCCACTCCTTTTTTGGCTGTAAAGGAATGTTTCTTCTATTTAATATAAGCAGCCTTTCAATCAAAAAATAAATAGGTTCAAAGTGTAGACTAATTGGTCCAAGGTTCAAATCTTGGGCCTCGTAATGTTTGTCTCCTTCTTGGTGTTTTCAGTGGCAAAAAAGGTTTAAAATGATTATGACATGGTGGTTATAGAAACAAACTGTACAAAAATTATGGGGCATAAAATACTATCGCGGCCATAAAAGTTGGACAGTCGCTAGGGATTCTACTATGCAAATAAAAAAAAACATAATATAAATGGTTTTTTTTGTATAACATAAACATCCTTCCTTGTGATTTAATTTAATAATCTAAATAATAAAGTCCAACTACGTACCACTAAAATATCTAAACAATAACTTATATATTTTATTTCATTAACTATAATGCCAATGCTTTAGAACGAATTGCTTTCCAACCTAGTGCAAATTCGACATCGAATGGATTTGCATGGTGGTTATAAGAGCTTGTATGGTGGTAACAAGGACGAATTGTGTGAAGAACTGTATGGCCCAAAATACAGGGGCACCTATAAAAACCGAACAATGGACAACCTTTTTGGTTTTGTAGTCGAACAACGAATAACCTACCCGGATTCGTGCCGCTACCGACCATGTAAATCCAAAAAGAAAAAACATGGACCTCCTTCCTTGCAATTAATTTAATAACTAAAATAATAAAATCCAACTATATATATCATTAAATTATCTAAACAATAACTTTTATACATATTTTATTTCATTAACTATAGTGCCAATATGTTAGAACGAATTGCTGTCCAACCCAGCGCAAATCCGTCATCGAATGGATTTGCACTTCGGCAAGGGATACCATTTTACTGTATTTTAGCGTAGTGAAAATAACGCATCAGCTTTTGGCCTTTTTTTCAATTTCAATTGTTCCCCATATTATCGTCCATTAACTTCACATATATATATATACAAGAAATTGCAATATTTTTTTATTTTAACAATATTTTTAATAATTAGATAAGAGGTCATATATATATATATATTTTGGAAGTTTTAACCTTTTTAAATTATTCGGAGATTTCGTGGTTCAAGGTTTTTTTTTTTTTTTTTTGGATATATAGGAGAGTTAGATACAATCATTATTTTTAGTAACTGGCAACGTAGGGTTCAATGACTGCAACCACCAAACTTATCAGTCTCATTAATTGTTGATACGGCATGAGATGGGGAGTTGGTCGGTCGCTCGAGGTTCGTACCGTGGTTGTTGGTCTGACGTGCAGTGAAAGGATTCAAAGCAGACTACTACCTTTACAGAATGGTACCACCAAGGTTTGAACCCAGGTCTCTTCTCAACAAGTGCCCATCCAGACTAACACTTACCAATCCACCTAGCACCAGTGGCTCAAGGTTGATACCACCTTCTTTAAACTAAGCCCACTCAACGAATTCAAGACAAACTATTACCATTACCATATCCAAAATTAAAATTTAAAATTTAAGTCTTATAAGTCTATATTATTACGTTAGCTAGAATAAATAGCACTAAAATTGAAAAGAGGTGCATCGAACAGAACGCTAAAGATATGGCTTCGCTCAATTCTAAAGATTGGTACGGATAATAGTCAGCTCCGTAAATAACTTAGAATTCTGATGTTAGGCACTTACGTGAGGAACATTGTAAAACCACAAAGTACACCGTGAAGTACCAAGTCAAGAAAATTTTCAATTTGCCAGCTGCGAGAGTCGAGTCTTTTTCTATTACAAAATAGGGTTTGTGCTTTGGTCTATATTTAGGGATTTAAATCAGAATATTATTTTTATAAATAGATTTTTTAAGGTGGTTATATATTTAGGAGATTTAAATCAGATTATTATTTTTTAAATAAATCTTTCAAGGTTTGAACTTAAATTTTTTCTTAATAAATGTAAAAATAAGACAAACATTTACCAATCCACTAATCCTTAAAAATTCTAAAAATCAAAATATGACCTCATCTACTACGGAGCAAAGAATGGGGTCTTTTGTCCTTATACTTATTTTGTCCTCACATGCCCACTCCCGCCGTCGCTAGAAACTCCATTGCACAAACCATTTTTGGGCCTTTGTCGAGTGATTTAGAGGTTAGACAACACTTAGAACAGTTTTTGATTTTCACCGAAATTCTTTCGTTCTCATCGTCGCTCACCAAAATCTATTTTCCCTCCGTCGCTGCAAACTTTTAACGATTTGTGACACCTAGGTTTCTTTGTTTTCCATATCGCCAGAGCAAGTGTAATTTGCCCAATATCGCTCCGAGTGCGAGCGATTCCCAGATCAAGCTATTTTACTTCTTCAAATTGGTATCAGAGAAGACATGTCATCCCGCTAAGTTTTGAAGCATCGATTTCGACATCAACAACTTGCAGTTACAAATCCCGCAGTTCAATGGCAAGAACTACGACTACTAGAGCATCTAGATGAAGATCCTGTTTGGATATCAAGAGTTGTGGGACCTAGTTGAGAATGGCTACCCGAAACTAATAGGTGCAGCAGCATTAGCCGCCCTCTACCAAGCTCACAGGGACATGTTGAAGAAGAACACCAAGAAGGACTAGAAGGCCCTGTTTTACATCATGCAAGTGGTCGAAGAGACCATCTTCTCGTAGATCGCATCGACCACCAAGGCAAAGCAATCCTGGGATATTTTTGCCAGCTCGTATCAGGGAACCAACAAGGTCAATCTCATGAAACTATAGATGCTAAGAAGGGAGTTCGAGAACCTACAGATGAATGAGATGAATTCTATGGGTGACTTCTTCGCCTGAACGATGGATATAATCAACCATATGCGGTTGAATGGAGAAATCGTGCAGAGCTAGAGAATCATGAAGAAGATTCTCAAGATCTTGCCTGCTAAGTTTGACTCCTTGGTGATTGCAATCGAGGAGTCAAGGGATTTGACAACCCTCTCCGTGGACAAGCTCATGGGTTCTCTATAGATGCATGAGCAGAGGCTAAGCCACTCATCTCAGTCCTCTCTGGAGTAGGCTTTTAAGGCGCAAGTCTCATTTTGAGATAGTGGCAGGCAAGATTCTCACCATGGTACCTCTAGTTCTCAAGGAGGAAGAGGCAGAGGCAGGCGTGGGAAAAGAAAAGGAGGATGTCAAACCCTAGTGAGGGAGAGACCAATTGCAATTTCCATCAGCAAGGTGGAAGAGGCGAACCGAAGAACCAACAAGGTGGGTTCGACCAGAAAAATGATATGTCCAAGGTCCAATGTTATTATTGCAATAAATATGGCCATTATATCTCACAGTGCAAAAATCGGATGGCCAAGGAGAACCAGCAGCAAGCCCATTATATGGACAAAACTAGAAATGCGATAGGAGAAAACATACTACTAAATTGCAACATTAAGGAGGATTTCCAGAAGAATGTCTGGTATTTGGACAATGGGTGTAGCAATCGCATGACGGGGAACAAGGAGATGTTCTCCCAACTGGATGAAATAGTCTAGTCCAAGGTGAAGATGGGGAACAACAACAAGGTTCTCGTGATGGGGAAAGGCAATATCCTCATCCGTACCAGGCACGACAAGAGGAAGCAGATTTGTGATATGTACTATGTGCCTGGGTTGAAGCACAACTTGCTAAGTGTGGGACAACTCATGTAGAAGAGACACATTGTCCAATTCAAAGATGAAACCTACACCATCAGAGACAAAGCGCATGGGCAGATTGCAACAATGTCCATGACGAAGAACAAGATGTTTCTGCTGTAGATTTAGAATGAGCCTCTGATGTCCTTAAGTGCAGTCGTGAAGTATGCTACTTGGCTGTGGCATCTCAGGCTCAGTTACCTAAGTTTAGGTGGCCTAAATCTGCTGCACAAGAAGAAGATGGTGAAGGTGAAAGCGAGATTTGAAAATAAAAGAAACTATTAATAAACATAGCTTGATGGACGAATAAAGAGGATTATAGAATATACCAAACTAAAAGGAGAAACAGCAACTTTTTTATGGATTTAACTGTTACATCATCTCCTCCTTTAGGGGCTAGGAGAGTAGATGTTCATTAAAGGAATCGTCTTCTTTCCGCGTGCCCACATGCAAATGGGCGGCCGGTTCCGCCGTTTGTGGGTCTCGTTTTTGCTCCCCCGTTCAAAGAAACATAAAAGAGCTAGAGCCGTGCAATAGGAAAGTTTGTTCCTTGAATATAAAAGATGTTGCCAAGTAATGATGATGAAATGATCTAAATGACTTGCAAATTATAGAGGTCGAAGACATTAGGGGGCTAATGCTTGAACATCCTATTTCGTCCCAGGGGGGCTTTTCGTCCCGTGGGCGTGTGTTAGGAAAGCGGGGTTTATGTCAAACTTGGGGCTCCAAAACACCGCAAGGGGTTAGATTGGGGCTTTTGGGATGACCGTGGTCGTTCTCCCATTTGGTCTCATCCATGGGAATTGCGTCGCCACCGCAAGTTAGGAGGGCCACAAATGAAAAGCTGATAATATCCGTAAATGCTTCAAATAAGTTTAAATATTAAACAAATATAGCTTAATGAAGATTCAGTGATGTAGAATAGATTTAAATGAAACTTAAAGAAAAGGGGCGCCCAGCGGGCGTCCACCTTAACTTGTTTGGCCCAATCCATTGGATGGGCCCAAATCTTTAGGTTGTGTGTCGGAAAATTGGTGGATTCAATGTGATGAAATTTCGGTTTGGGCCGGATCCACTCCAAAACCACCCACTAACCTCTTGGAAAGAGATTAAGGATGAGAAGAAATGAATGAAAAAGGGTGATAGGGTGTTAATTTGCAGACTTGTTTGAAAATGCCTCCACTTGCCTTTTTTGGGGGGAAAGCCACCATTTTATAGACCATGGGGTCTTTGGGGGCATGGGTGCCATGTGGAGCATGCCTTCCCAAGAGGAGAGACTCTCTTGATTGGGTTATGTCGCCTTTGTGTCCTCAATTGCAATCTACCCACCTACACGCGATGCAGGGAGGCAAATTGACTATCCCGGTGCATTGGTGATTCTTTTTCCCGTAAACCGGAATTCGTCCACCAAATATTTATATTCATCCCGGGTGAGACGATCTAGTTAGAATCGTCCCGGGTGAGATGAATCGGAAAGTGCGATGGCAATTGCCTTTTGACCAAAATTGGATGAAAGGGTTAGGACCTTACCTCTAAGGGCTGCCTTGGGGGCAAAGCGATGTGTTGCTAATAATTGGATTGGGCTTTTGGTGAGGGTTTACCCCTTATTGAGCATCAGAATCAATTTTGTGAATGCTACTTAGTCAAAAAGCAACACAGATTCATTCCTTTCCGGTCAGTCTTGGAGAGCATCACAGCCATTGGAGCTGGTGCATTCAGACATTTGTGGTCCGATGTAGACCACCACATTTATCGACAACAAGTACTTTTTGATCTTCATTGATGATTTCAGTTGGAAGACCTGGATCTATGCCATTAAGTAGAAGTCAAAGAATTTTGGCAAGTTCAAGGATTTCAAGGCTCTAGTGGAGAAACATAGCGGCTACCAGGTCAAAACCTTAAGAACAGATGGTGGAGGAGAGTACATCTCCAACGAATTCTAAAATTTCTATAAAGCGAATGGAATTCGAAGGCAGCTCTCTACCAGATACACACTACAGCAGAACGACGTAGTTGAGAGGAAGAACCAAACCATCATGGAGATGGCATGCAACATGATGAAGGTAAAAGGATTATTGTATGAATTCTAGTCAGAGGCTGTGACCTGTGCAATTTATCTGCTAAATAGATGTCCCACCAAAAGCATGAAGGACAAGATTCCTCAGGAGGCCTAGAGTGGTCAAAAGCCATGTGTGGCTCATTTGCACGTGTTTGGGTGCATTGCATATGCACACGTTCTAGAAGAGAAGAGGAAGAAGTTGGATGATAGAGCAGATCAATGTATCTTCATAGGATACAATGAGGAAGCAAAGGTATATCGATTGTACAATCCTATGACGAAGAAGCTCGTCATAAGCCATGATGTGAAGTTCTTGGAATATGAAGCCTAGAACTGGAAGTCCAACACTGGACAGCCTGAACCAGTAGTTGTTGAGGTTGTTGACTTGGAGAAGAACAGTGTGCAGCCACCTGCAACCTCTAGCAGCAGCATCGATACCAATAATAGCACAACCTCACCATCTCGGTCGCCTCCAATTGTAAGCAAGATTCAAAATTAGAGGACTCCAATGAATACGAGGAGCTTGCAAGACATCTACGAGGCAACCCATCATCATGAAGATGAATAATATTTTGAATTTGCCTTCTTTAATGAGTGTCATCCAGTTGAGTTTGAAGAGGCAAGTCTGAATCAAAAGTGGGTAAAGGCAATGGACGAGGAGATTGAAGCCATTGAGAAGAATGATACATGGTTTATTGTAGACCTTCCAGTAGGTAAGAAGACCATTGGGGTCAAATGGATGTACAAGACCAAGTTTAACACCCAAGGTGAATTGGACAAGCACAAGGTCAGATTGGTGGAGAAGGGCTACAAGTAGAAGTCAGGGATCGACTACCATGAAGTATATGCCTCTATAGCTTGACTTGACACAATCAGGATGATCCTAACATTGGCAGTCCAGCAGGGTTGGAAGGTGTTCTAGATGGACGTCAAGTCAACCTTCCTCAATGGTGTTTTGGAGGAAGAGGTCTACATAGGCCAACCACATGGTTACAAGATTGAAAGATAGAATGTCAAGGTCCTGAAGTTGAAGAAGACCCTATATGGGTTGAAGCAAGTGCTTAGGGCATGGTACAGCTGAATTGATGGCTATTTTCAAAAAAATGGGTTTGTGAAATGCCCATATGAGCATACCCTATACCTGAAGACAAATGAAGAAGGGGAGCTCATAATCGTCTGTCTCTATGTGGATGATTTGATTTATACTGGCAACAACAATGTCTTGTTTGACCAGTTCAGAACAACCATGAAGAAGGAGTTTGAGATGACGAACTTAGGGCTGATGAAGTATTTCCTTAGCATCAAAGTTGACCAATCAGTAGATGGCATCTTCATTTCTCAGGCCAAGTATGTGAAGGATGTCCTGAAGCGGTTTAAGATGGAGGACAACAAACCTGCCATCACACCTATTGCCATGGGATTAAAGTTGAGCAAGTTGGACTCTAGGAGAAGCATCGACCCAACTTTGTTCAAGCGGCTAGTTGGTAGTCTGATGTACTTGACTACAAATCGACCAGATTTGATGTTTGGAGTTAGTCTCATCAATCGATTTATGAAGACTCCAAAGGATTCTCATTAGCAAGCAGGAAAGCACATATTGTGCTATGTCAATGGGACGAGGAACCATGGCATCTTCTATGCCAAAAAAGACTAGTAGGAACTGGTGGGCTACATAGATAGTGACTGGGTTGGCAGCACTTATGATCGAAAGAGCACTTCTGGTTATGCATTTCATCTCAGTTTGGGTGCAATGTTATGGGTATCCAAGAAGAAACCGATCATTGCATTGTACACTACTGAAGCAAAATATGTCACCGCCACTTCAGTCACATGACAAGCAATCTGTGACAACGATATTCTATGACAATAATTTAGGCATTGCATTGTTGAAGGATCCGGTGTTCAATGGGCGAACAAAGCATATCGACATTCGATTTCACTTCATCAGAGAGTTGGTGAAGTCAGGCAAGGTTCACCTACAGTTCTATAGATCGAAGGAGCATATAGTTGACATTTTTACCAAGCCTTTGAAGGAGGAGGATTTCAGCAGATTGCGTGAGCAATTAGGAGTCAAAGGGCTTGTAGGATCAGGTTTAAAGGAGGGTGTTGAAATTATTAAACCTGACCCCCATCTCGCTATCGCTCGAAACAAGCATCAAAGCCATGAAAAACACGAGCGAAAACGATCTAGGGATCACTCTATCAGGAGTGACTTGACGTCTGACAACACAGACAACAGTAAATCTGATCATCACATTTATTTTAGTTGTTGTAATTTGGTGATTGGTCAGTAACCCTACTTTGACTATTAGAAACCCTAAGCGTGTCAAAAGATAAGCCTGTCAGAAGGCAATCCTTATCCTCCCTTCTGCAGACTATAAAAGACAGTTCATGTTTCAAAAATGTACAAGGGAGAGCAGAGCAAAGTGTAACAGAGTAGAGGAGATTAGAGCACCGAATCGCAGTTTCGGAGTGCTCTTCGTTTTGAGTTTACCCTACAAGTTTCTTGCAGATGATTGTAAATCCTCTACGGAGGTTGAGTGTAATTTCCTTCTGTTATAAATAAAATCAAGTTTTATTTATTTGGATGTTCTGCATCTGCAATATCATAGGTTTGTCTCATTTCTGATCTCATCAAACTAGCAAGTTCATGTTTTTCGGAGTACTGAGAGCAGACTTCTATTTATCCTCTATATCGCTTGTTCGGGTATGATTTTCCCTTTGGCGCTAATGATTTGAAGTGATATTCGACATGTTTGAGCTTTAGCATTCAAAGACATCCCTATTTCGTCTTTTATGAGTTTGTCTTATTGTGGTTCGTCTTGTTAAGTTTTCATCCTATTCCACATTCCTTAAGTCGCTCAAACTTCCTCCAAATTCCATTTTAGCACATGTTGAATTAGCGATTTAGGGTTAAAGACCTCATTTGTCTTATTATAAATTTGTCCCTTATGCAATAGTCCTCACCTTCTCTCCATCTTTCGCAATTTGGAAACATTCCCAATATCGCTTAAATTTTGAGCGATTCGTGGCCCTTTAGTCAATGTGTAGCGACTTGGGGAATGGGGTATTTTGTACTTATCCTTTTTTCGTCCTCACATGCCCACTTCCGTCGTCGCTAAAAACTCCATTGCGCAAACCACTTTTAGGCCTTTGTCGAGCGATTTAGAGGTTAGACAACACTTCGAACTTTTTTTTATTTTCACCGAAACTCTTTCGTTCTCGCTGTCGCTCGCCAAACTCTATTTTCCCTCCGTCGCTGCAAACTTTTAACGATTTGCGGCACCTAGGTTTATTTGTTCTCCATATCGCCAGAGCAAGTGTAATTTGCCCGATATCGCTCCAAGCGCGAACGATTCCGGGATCAAGCTATTTTATTTCTTCACATCTCCGCCTATTTTATTTCTTCACATCTCCGCCTCCTCCATACTACTACAAGTCCCCACCTCCGCCATCTCCCTCACCTCTCCCCCATACTATTACAAGTCCCCTCCACCTCCATCCCCATCTCCTCCACCTCCCTATCTTTACAAGTCTCCTCCACCACCATCTCCTTCACCGCCTCCTCCCTATTACTACAAGTCTCCACCACCACCTTCTCTATCTCCTCCTCCCCCTTATTATTACAAATCTCCTCCACGATCGTCTCCCTCTCCTCCTCCGTCATATTACTACAAATCACCACCTCCACCCTCCCCTTCTCCTCCTCCGCCATACTACTACACATCCTCGCCACCTCCGTCACCGTCTCCGCCTCCTCCTTACTACTACAAATCCCCACCACCGCCCATATATTGATTTGATCAATTCATTCTCATACTGAATGATAAATATGTAAGACTCTCTTATTGTCTTTAACATGTAATGTACATGTTGTTTTTATTCCTTTTGTGTAAAATACACTACTGAATAGGTTAAAGTCTCTCCATTAGATTTTGAGTACACGTTTAAAAGCTAAAACTAGTTTTTTTTTTTCTTCGTGTGCAGAAGTTCATCTGCAGTTATCATCCCACCTGCCAAGTGGAGACATTCTATTTATTTCTCTTCTTAGCACGGGGAAATAAGACATGCACACCGAGATTTGGCAAAACCTAAATAATAAACATGATAGGCATACCTAAAAGAAATAGGCTCAATCAAAATTGTTATACCACTAAAAAAAATAAACATGTTATTATAAAAAATAATGATACCAATAATATTTATTTGAACGCAGTGTGAATGTTCCAGAGTTTGTCTCCATTAATGTATGTGTAATGACATGATTAATACTTTAATTCCACATTCACTATTATAACATTTGTGGTATTCTTTTTCTACTTAATGCAGATCAATCGTTCATAAACGTCAAAATGAAATACTAGAGCTAAAATGCATTATAAAACATATGTATGGCAATCTCTTTAAGCTGTATAATAAAAATGGAGAAGCGGTTAATGGAATGCGTGTCGTCTGACGAGGACGAATGCACAAACGACGGCTCTCTACTGAGCCTTCTTTGGGCACTCTATCCGTCAGTGTGTATAATTGTAGGAAGTAATAAGCGTTGAGCCTCTCTTATTATTTCTCAAGTATTTCGCGAGGCCACTAATAAATAAATTGTCCATGAATATTAGATATAATTTGACCAATATCTCGAATAGACACATCGCACTCTCGCCGGGGCTCTCTTATTTTGAGAATGAGCGATTATATATATATATAGTGAAAGGACTATAATGCAATAGTCTATGGATATTATCATACTGCATCTCATTTTTTTTTTTTTTTGGCTCTAAAGCAAATGGCATTAATTTTAATAATAGTTGACTATTTTTTATCATCAAATGTGTTGTTTTTTTAAAAGTAAACTCTCGTCTACTTAGAATATATAATATTATTTGTTATACATATCAAGTATCATGTGAAATAAACCAAGTGTTACTTGAGGAAGATCATAGGTCATTTTGTAAAACTTATACAATGGACTCTTAGTTTTATACTTCATGGTATAATTTCATTCAATTAATATGAATTAACGCTAGTTCTTTCTCATGTAGTTCTTTTACTTTCTCATTTCTTCTTAGCAACTATGTTTCTTGATTAGATTGAATACAACAAAAACTATTATTGGTATCAGAGCTATGAGGGGATTCGATAGAAGATTGAAAAAAATTTAAGAGATAATATTCTAAGAAGGAGCAACTCTTGAAAATAAGGATTTAGGACAATTATCGTTATTTTATAACAAGCCCAAAAAGGAAGAGGATTCTTGAGAAGAAAACCACTAAATAGGCAACATTAAAAGCTACAAAGTTTACAAATCCAAGGTAGCAATTAAGTGAACCAAATCACCAAGCAAGATTTCTACAAGGAGGTCAAGATAAGGTTTGATAATTGGTGTTATTAAAGTTTTTTATTCAAGTATTATTTAAGTTCTTTTAAAACACCATATTAAAGTTATTAAAGGTAGTAATAAGGAGTTTGAGTTTAAATATTTTCAAGTTAAGTAAGGAGGTAGCATTATCATCTTGAAACCTACAAAATACATCAATACAATTTAGTGTTATAAGTTGCTTAAAGGAGCATTAAGGAAAAATAGATAGTGCTTAATACAAGTTATTTTTAAGAGCTATAAAAGTGCATCGATATTAATCAAGAGAAGAATATTGTATAATAATAAGGTTGAGTTAGAGTATCAAAAGATACCATTAAATATAGGTAAAACTACAACAAGTCTTGGTGAAGATAAGTCGTCAAAGGAGCACTACAACCACCAATAAATAGAGAAGGTGCCTCCATACTAAATACAATAAGGAAAGCTACAAAAAGAGACTAAAAAGATCTTAAAATTTTGGTGCAATAAGGTATTCTATAATAGTTTATAAAATATTTATTTCCAATTTATAATAGCACCATATTTGTCTTCTCTAAAGCAGCAAAAGGAAGACAAAAGTTGAAGTGTCTTAAGATGTCAAAGAGGTATAAAAATTGCAATCATTAGTGGTAGTATTATCAATTTTAAAGAATAATCTATGAAAAATAAAAATATCCGAATAAGAGCTTAAAGTTATCTCATTTGAGGTGTCTAAAGACACCAAATAGGGTGCCATAGTTATAATAAGGCAACACCCACAGTGAAAAGAAACCTACAACAAGATATAAAGACTAAGCAAGGATGAAGGTGCAAGTAGCAAGGAAAATATTATAAATAACAAGTGTTACCCATGCCAAATAGGAGAGAAGCTTGACCAAAAATTACCGAGGAAAGAAGCATAAAAACACCACCAAAGGAGGAGCCACCTTCATTGGAGAGGATCCACCACCATACATTGGAGATCAAGAAGCATGTTATTGCTACAAGAGAAGACCAAACAACTTGTAAGGAGTTGGAAAATACTTTAAGGAAGATGAGGGAATATTGAACGCTAGGTTATATGTAAGAGAAGAAGAAGGGTTATGCATAAGGGGTTGGAATCAAAATATACTTGTAAAAAAATGGCAAATCCTAATCAAAATCAAGGCAAATCCTAAGAAAATCAAATCAATCATATTCACACCAAAATTTGAGATATTTAAAGCCCTAAAAATTAAGGTCATCTTTGAGGTAAATTTGGACCTAGTAAATCACATTATAACATCATAAAAACACCACCATTATATTATGCTAGAAAAGAGCTTTCCAACAAGTACAAATATGCCTATGTTTGGATATATAATGGCAAATTGACCCTAAGAAACAATTAGTCTTAAAAATTTTAGGCAAATGGACTGATGTCAATGGTCCTCATATTTGCCAATTTCTAATTTTGGAAATCCTAATATTTGCCCAATTTGTAAATATTCACCACTATGCAACCTTGAGAAGAATCCACCACTTGTCACACGAGTAAAAGAATCATATGCCATTTGGCACAAGGATAAGAGAACTAATGAGTTCTTAGTAATGCCTCAAGAGGGAATATATCATTCAAGCTTGAAATAACACTTGTGCCTACTCCACCTAATATAAAAAATCCTTAGTAGCACCCCATACAAGAAAGGAGGGAATAAATCATCATTAATTCAATGTTCAAATATTGAAGTAATGCTTGCATCACCTATATCAATACCATCTAAAGATTACAACATATCTATGCCACCTAAAAAGGATGAACTATATCCAAGGATAACGTAAATGCCATGTGGTATGTAATCCAAAGTGAGATAGTGAAGTAGTAATAGCCCAAACCTAAACAGTGTACATATAGCAAGCTTCCAAGGTTAGAGAGCATTGAAACAAAGAAGAGAACAATCTAAAGTAAAGAAGTACACCATAGAAAGAGGTGCAATTAATGTAGTAGTCGCATTCCTTGAAGTTTGAGGAGAATACAACATTTAAATAGTTTAAAAATTTAGTCAAAGGAGAAGCCAATCAACACGTAACACCTCACATCAAAGGTATATTGATATTCAATTAATATTTTCTTTCCATCATGTTTAAGGAGATATAAGGTCTATTATTACCAAGGTTAAGTTTAACTAATCATTGCATGGATATATAAGAAAATTACAACCTTAGATAATTCATTGATGGATTAGAATGACAATTAAGGTAAATTATAACTTTAAGAGTTTTTCAAAATTACATTATTTGAGATTCAAATATCAAAATATTTGTAAATTATTAAACTAGGAGATATAAGATTTTCTACATTAAAATTTAAACATTATTTTACAAATATTATCATTTTATAAATTTCTAATTAGGGAGATATAAAGAGTTCAACACCAAATTAAATATCTTAAAATTAAGAAACCATATAATTAATAATTAAAGGATATAGGAAGCAAAACATAAAGTTGGAAAATTGTTATTGATACTAGTCCCCTATACAAATTGAAAGGACAAAAAGAATCCAACTATAAAGTCTTGAAGATAGAAAATTTTATCAATTGAAAGTGCATTAAAATTATCTTTAACCTTATTTTCACACTAGGGAGTCATAAGGTAGACAAATTCATATAATAAAATTGAAATATTTATAGCTATGGACAATTGGTATATAGATTCAGGAGTAAGCAAACATATGACTAGAAACAATGGTTTCATTCTCTACAAAGAAAAAATAAAAACTAGTTGTTATAGTGGATGGTAAAACTTATGAATTAAAATGGATAGGAAATGTTCTGGTCAATCTAATAAATGGAAAATGGATAATTAAGTATCATATTTTAACAAAAAATAGTGAAAATTAGCCAACTACTTGAATGGGTTAACTAATAAGAATAAACAAAGTGGGGGTCCCATCGGGTGTACCTGAATGAACATGATGGAAAATGGGCATAAAGTCTATCAATATATACATGCTCAAAATGGGTTACAAGAGATTCTCCTTCTTGTAAATTCACCTTATAAGGATACAAAGTGGGATTTCATAATACGAAAGTCCATTTTATTTCAGTAAACAAGTCGTCAACATCGTAAATTGATCTTCCAAAGATCCTCAAATTGGGTGGGCTTAATGCTCATGTGCCACTGCTGATCAGACCTATACTCAAGACTTGTATGATCTAAAAAAGGAGGTTAGAATTTTTGGGGTCTATCATTGATCAAAACACGTATTTACGAAGATAAAATACACTAAATATAGTAATCAAATGCATAATAACATTTGCTATAAATGATTATAAATACTAGAAAATCAGTGTAGGTTACCTGCCTGAAGGGTTTTGTGGCCTATTTTTGGCTAGGATCAAACTCTGAGCAGAGTCACACCCTAGGATGTGATCAAATGTGGATCATGGGGTACCTTTCATATCTGATTGTAACTATTCTTTTTAGATTCTAGTAGAAAATAATGTTGTTCTACGACTGTCACAACTCTTGGTCAGCATCAAAACCTGTAAAACTTGTCAAAATTATACACAATGATATTCACAAGGAATGTTTATCATAATTATTGATGGGTGATTTATGGATGTATGGTCTGACTAAATTCTGGTAGAGTCTAGTTATGTGAAATGAGGTGGATGCATTTTAGAAGAAAAGTACTACTATTAATAGAACTTTGGAGAGGCTAGGGGGAGTGAGGTGTCCCCTATGAGGTGTCCCTCATGAGGTGTCCTAGATCATGAGTGGTTTTGTGTCAATTAATCCTTCATCCATGTAGAGGATGAGGTGGAATATGACTCACCTCTTCCCATGCTTTGGGAGAGAATATTTTAAATATCCATTTGGATGAGTTGTGGACGCATGTGTGAGCAAAAAATATCCATTAGGATTATGGGTGCACACATGTGTAAGCAAGAATTAGTATTAACCCTAATTAGGTTTATCATTGGTTAGACCAAGGTTAAGGGGATGAGGTGGAAGGATAGAGCTTAATTAGGATTAATGCTAATTAAACATGAGTTTAGCATTTTAAGTGCACTTTAATGATAAAGTGACTTTTATTCATAAAGTAACTTTTGACCAAGGTAAAGGTTTACTTGGGTTAATCCTTTAATTATGGTCAAATGGGGACCAAGGTTAAGCATAGGAAAGGGCTTAATTGGCCCAAGGAGCTTGTGAGAAGCACTTTTAATAAATGCAAGGTGTTTTGAGGTTAATTAATGCAATTTTGTGGTGTTTGCAATTTTAATTAATCTTGAAGAAGAGGTAAGTGACCATGTGCGACTTTTGGGTATCTACAATATAAATAAAATTTCCTCTTTTTGTTTTTCTTTGCCCTTCCAAATGCACAACCACTTGTTCATGCACATCTAAATCATGCTAATATAATCCTCTAGAATGTATCCTCTCTCCCTTCACACTAGGAATTTTTATCAAAATATTCATTTTTATATTCATTTGTTTTAAATAGAGGGAAATGGATAAATGTTGTCAACATAGAAAATAGGTACCTAGAGGAAAAACAAATAAAATATTTGGACTCAACCTTCGTAGAATTTTGCAAAGAATCCAAAAACGTTATTTATTTATTTGTATCTATCATTGTTTACCCTAAATATTTTTTTTTGATGAATGCAACTAATCAAAACATCCTCTCATGCCAATGTATAAAAAAATTGAAAATTTAGAAAATAGTAAAAAATCTTCTCATTCCACTGTTTTAAGGTCATAGAAAATGTACAACCTCATTTTTTTTGCTGGTAAAAAAATTAAATGATTGGATCGAGTTCTAAGAGAGGAATAAAGAAACTAGTCAATGAGGTTTCTCCTAGAGAAAATCTACTAAATCCAATGAGATCCTTATGATCCAATTCCATCTATGGTTTTATCAAAAATACCTTTTTTACAAACCATCAGGCTTACAAAAATATTCTAGCTTCTATAAATATTATTTTCTTTAGAAGACATCATAGAAGCTTATTTTCCAAAGACAAGCAATCAAGTGAAAGATATTGCCTACTTTGATAGTATGTTGGAATTAATAGCAATTTCTAAAAATTAATGGAATTGGTACATTATTCAATATTGTTGAAAAGTAATATATAAAATACAATGTGCAAAATATAAACTAGTTATTTATGGAGATCAAATAATATCACTAAAGAAAAATAGGATACATTCTGATTGATAATCAAATGGTTGGTATGAAGGGGTATTTATACCCAATTACAAGTTACCTTTAGGTAAATATTAAGGAACCAACCTCTAGGTTAAATAACAAAATACCATGAAAAGTACCTTTACAAGGTTTACAAGGTCCCAAAAGGCATATACATACAATACAATAAAAATTTGGTAATGACCTAAAGTGAAGCATAACCACCATACATTTCAACAACTTCAAACAATTTTTTCTTTGAATGCACAACACCTCTCAGCTTTCCAACACATCACCCCTCTTACTTATGTCTCAAAGTCATTATCTTGTTGGGCAAGAGCAATTAAGATGTGCCATCATGTTATGTACCCTTCCATCTTATCCACTTTTAAAGTTACAAGCATTCACTATGAGGAGAGATGTATCATCTCTAATGTCTTCTCTCCTTTGTCCCTTAATTTAGATTATGGGATGGTGTTGAAATTTTTGTAATCTGATCTTCTAACACCAAGGTCAATAGTGATGAAGTACTGATGAGTGCTCTTGATGTAAGACTACAAGCAAGAGTTATGCAATCCTCAAGCAACTTCATGTAAGCCTATGGACATCTTCATGTAATCCTACAATTATATTTCTATGTAATCCTATAGGCATGTATGTCTAAGCATATAGACATCATCATATAAGAATAAGGGAACTCTCATGCATTCACCCTTAGTGGGATTGGTTAATTCACCTTTGTAGAAAACCCTACTTAAAGGGTAACAATATATTTTGTTATTGTAATTTTAACCTAAAGGTTAAGTTAATATCAGTCTACTATTAACCTTTCATTAGGATTTTGGTATCACTATAAATTCCCCTCAATGAGGATCCATTTGTAACATTTTGTGATATATAAAGATATTATGGGGGTGCCCATGGGAACCCACCCTTTATTCCTTCTCTCAAATAATTTCATTCAACTATTTCCTTATTTTTCACCTATATGTTGTTTTGTCATTCTTTTCTTTCTTTTTTTGCTAATGATTGTGGTGAATGGATGTTTTTGGAATATTGTGAATTCCAAAACCAAAAATGACAAGTGCAATAAGGAAGATAAAATAGTAGAGATAACATTTAAAAAACAACATATTTTATAAGTTTATAATTTTTTTTTTTCATCAACAAGTATTACTGAACTGCATAAATAAGACAATTCATTGAGTATAATAGTAACTAACTAGAATGGATATAAAGAATCAGATCATGGATAATGATATCAATATATTCACTAATTAGATTTAATTGTATCAATCCTTTTAAACTTATGTTTTAGACATTAAAATGAATAGATTGTTTTTAATTAGGACAATTTTGTACTAATAGGGATATTTGTAAATTAAGGAACAATTAAACTAAAATTTTTGAATGTGATCCAATGTATAACACCTTTGAATGCCATCCAAATTTATCTTGACACAGAAGTAAAATTATCTCTTGCTCTTATCCAAAATATGATCTAACAAAAACATGGTATTTATCTCTACATGAACAAAATTCAAAATACAAGCATTAAAGTTGCAAAAGATATATTATTTGTAGAAATTTATAGTGGTACCTATTTAAAAATAGTGAACCCTTAATTTTATAGCAACTTGGGTTGGAGGGAAATAACTAATATTTTTTACGTTAGTTAGAAGGAGGATATTTGGGTAGAGAACAAGAACTGTATACTTTAGCTAGCATGTTGGGAGGAACAAGGGGTTTAAACCGAGTGCTTGGTCATACATGGTTATATTTGACTATACATAATATCTAATCATACTTTATTTTACTATACAATGTTTAATTAAGCATAAGGCCTAAAATTTATGATAGGAAAAATAATTTTCAACAACTTCAAAGGCCATTAATAGGGGTTTTAAAAAAACTATATGATACTATCAATAGGAATGTTTTTTTGCCTAGATTGTTTTTGGTAGTTTGTATTATAAAATGTGTTTTTAAAGGGGCCCCAACACATTTTTAAAATGAATATAGAGGAAACCAAGTCAATAGACCATACTACATGATAAAAGGTGGAACTTTTGAAATATAAAAAAACAGTGCACAGGAAGACAGTCCTAGAGGGACCATATTTAATCTAGGACACGGGATCATCCTATACAGAAATAAAAACAAAATTAAAAAATATTTCCCAATGGGCCTAGGATTTGAAATGAAGAATCTTGTCTAGAGGGCTAGGAATATAAGGACCCTACAAAAAAATTGAAAATGGAGATCCCACCCAAGGGGAAAACCATAACACTATTTCCCATCCAAGAGAAACAGGAAGAGAAAACCACTTGGTAAAAAGATTTAGGAACAAAAAAAACAAAGGAGAAGCATGTCCATGCAAGCATGAGATCATCACAGACAAGTCCAGTAGTGAGGATCACTCAACCGGATGAACTGAAACATGAATCCTGTGAAATGAAAAAATAAAACATGACCTAGAAAGTGGATTAGCAGTCACCAGATTTCTTGATAGGCCATAAGATCTCCCTATGAAGGATATTAAAAATTCAAGCTATAGAGAAACCCAAATACACCAGTCACCACAATGACCCATGACTGGAGCAAAATTGAACACATGGATTATCAATCACGGTTCGATAATTACAGTAAGCAATGAAACACGAGGTCCCCATCCCAAGACCTTAAAGACTACAACATTGAACCTACAAACAACCTCCTATATCAAAAGAGCACCAAGTCCCACCAAGTTTTGTTTAGGGATGAAACCATGGGAACCAAAACCGCAACTGCACGAAGAAGAGTAGGGTCCTCACCCAAGACCAAAAATATGGACTGTAGCAAGAGAACCCGCCTAGATTTGAATTATATAAGTTTTTAATATATTATTGAATTTATGTATTTTCTATTTATTGTCTCCATGTGTTTTGTGAAAAAATAAATTTAATTGAAAATAAATTTTTAAAACTGAAAATTTAATTAAAAATTTTAAAAATATTTTTCACATTGCATGTTGTGTTGTTTTTTTATTTTCTATTTTGGATTTTTTTTTTAATTTTAATGTTAATTTAAATGTTTATATTT
>JAQPPZ010010061.1:0-22305 GCA_028583015.1 Wollemia nobilis | reverse complement strand
AGCTCCTATGTACCTGTTGACACTTTTTGTCACATTATACAAGGGGTAGAAGAATAGTAGAATTTTGTATAATATTTCCTTGTTGAAAGTTTTTCTTTTATTTTAAGTTACAGCAAATTTGAATCTCCCTATTGCCCCTTTTATAAAATGAAGAAGAAAGAGCTTCACGACCAAACAGGCCAAGGAAAATAACTTTGCCAAAGGAAAAGAAGGAGAATGCAGAAAGAACTTCAGCCCCAAAGTGCTTCAAATCATCACTTCAGGCGAAAACCTTGTGAAGTAATATCACTAAAGGAAATACAAAGACAATGCTTCACACTCGAAGCATTTTCAGCAGCCACTTCAGGAAGCAGTTTTGCAAAGCAGCATCCAAATGACTTCACCGAAGGAGGAGAGCATAATCCAAATCAGCTAAGGTAAGGAAACTACTTCGGGCCTGAAGTATTTCTGACACCTACTTCAGACAGTTTTCACCCGAGGCGATGGTGCCCGAAGCAAAATGACAATGTGCTTCGGGTGGGTATTCCCCAAATCGTAGTTTTGAGAGAGAATCGGGCCAAAACATTTTTCCAGTCGAAGTAGTTTTGCCAGCAAAGGGCAAGGGCCCCATTTCAAAGATGGAATCCGCTTGGCACTCGACATCCCCGAAGTAGTTTTGCGAAGCACTATTTTGCGAAGACCAAATCAAGGGGAATCAACTTTGGCCCAAGGCTTTGGCAAAACAGATGTAGCAAAGCACTTTTTGGGCCCACGTTCCAAGGTGGGTAGCTTCCCGAGGTGATCGAAAGCCCCTTATAAATATCCCCTTTCTTTCCCGATAAGTCTGCTGACCATTTTTGGCAAACGAAAGGGATGTAACAGTCCTCGAAGTAAAACCTGGTGGGCGTAACAATCACTCAAGCATAGCATCCAAAAGCCAGGGACACTCAGGCGGTGCATTAAATGAATGTTTCCATGGTTGACCTAGTCACAGTTGCCAATTTCAACAACCGATTTGAAAACTCAGTCGCAGCAACCGCGAGGAGCCAATTTCTCAGAGCTCGAGGATGTACTCTGTCATTTTTGTAATGATGATTCAGAGGGCCAGGTCCTCTATAAAAACCCAGGCATGTAATGTAAAAATGGGGGGAAATTTCTGCTAGAAAGCTGCTATAACTTGATGTCCTGCATTTAATACTAAAGACCTTTTGTGCTCTATTTCTCTATTTTATGCTGCCTTCTATGCTTAATTATTTTGTCCTTTCTCATTTGCGTATCGAGACTCTGAATCCTGAATCCGGTGTGAGATCGGGGATTGAACCCCTTAAATTTGCCCTAAAGGATACATAGGAGAGGAAAAACACCTTGTCGCTTTCCTTTATGCTGCCTGGTGGATTGAGGTTTCTGTTATTCCCTTATCTCAATTGTTGTTACTATGAATCCTGAATTCTAGTGAGAGAGAAAGGAGAACCCTGCGAACCCATCCAAAGGATACATAAGAAGTTTGGCATTTCATTTCTTTCGTGTTATTCTTGGTATTTTTTGCTGCTATTCGAGTTGTTAGTGAGTAATTGTGCTTCTTGTTCTCTCCCACCTTAAATCATCATCTTCTAACCCTTACTCTTTTTATTTCTTTCTCTAACCCTTACCCCTTTTTATTTATTTTCCTAACCCTTACTTTTTTAATTTATTTCCTGCACTTTTTTCTCAAATCCCAAAAGTAGATTAGTATAGGATCTGGCCTTTCTCTAGAGATTGGCACGAGGGGCATCTCTTCCCCTCGGCCTTTCAATGTTGGTTGCAGGTCCAGGGCGCGCAAACCCATCGAAAGTCCTTTCTTGTATGGATTTTATGACCAATAGTTTCTGGCATGCTCGGTGGGACATTAGGTCCCATATTTAAGAAAATTTCTAGCCCGTATTCATCGAAGCCAGTAGTTCTAACAAGTTCTTGGTGAGATTTGGTCAGTCTCATCTTTTTAGTAGTAGTGAGAATAGATGCCCTCATTACCAAAAGACTCGGCATCTAGCGACTCTGTTTTACCCAAGAATATCTGAAGTCATGAAGACCAGTACCTAAACCTATTTTTCATAACCAGGAGCCCCCATGTTTTAAGAAAGTTTGAGTTCGGTGAAGCTCTGGCTTGTCTTCATCCGATAAAATCACCTGGTGACTCAGTTGAGTTGAAGGTCTAGATTTCTTGGTCGTAGGTGCCTATCAAATCTAAAAGAAGATATCATGGAGGAATCAAGGTTCGGTGAGCAGCCTTGACCTCATAAGCAGAGAAAGAATGTCCACCTAACGACTCTAACTCAGTGGCAAAAATCGTGATTTCCACAGGCTGTTGTCGTAATGGCTGGGAGAAGCTTTCCTAGCTGGAATGATCTAGGCCCCATGAATATCCAAAGCTACCACGAGATTCCCAAAAGCGCCTTGAAATCATTGACAAAATACAGCGACACCGCAGGAATGGCCCGAGAGCACCTTGAAGATGTTGCCGATTTAGCGACCCTCCATGACATTATCCATGAAGATGTCATGATCAAGCTTCTTGTTCTATCTTTGGAAGGAAGGGTGCTGTAGTGGTACAGATTGCTCAGCCCAAAAGCATCTGCTCATGGGATGACTTAGCGAGGGCATTGATCAAAATGTTCGATGGCTCTTAGGACCCCTTCCATCTCTTCGCATATCTCTCCACTATCAAGAGAGCACCTTTGGAGGGTATCATGGACTTCAATGTATGATTCTGTAGAAGTTGGAAGAGAATCCTGCTAGAGATCCAACCGACGCCCGCCCAAGCCCATCTCTTTTATGTTTGAGCCTTCCACCCAGACGTAAGCCTCATTTTACTACAATTAGGGGAACGAAGGTTCCCTCAAATATTTGAGGAGGCAATACGAGCGAAACGAATTCTGCTCCTATCGAGAAAGTGGCAGTGGAGAGAAACTCCATCACTTCCTTCGATAATTACTACTCTTGTTCAGCCAACGTAGTACTCATCATGGGGCATTCCTCACACTGAGCCGAGGCCTGAGATGCAATCATTTGGAGCTCAGGAGGCAGACCTCATACTAGCCCAATAATGGGAATATGCAAGCATGGCCCACCTAATGAACAACATGGCTACTCGCGATCTCCATCAAGAGGTGAACCGAGGAGAGAAGAAGACTCGAGTGGTAGAACTCGAGAATAAAGAGGGCACATTTTTGCACCCTTTTTGTATCCCAAGAGATGGCATGCAAGTGTTCAGCCAAAGCTCATCAAGCCTGTCCAATTCAGAGGATGAGCCCGAAGGGATTCTGGAAGACTACTCTTCGTCGGAGGAACCTTGTTACCATATTAGTGGGATGGAAGAACCTGTACCCGGCCTTTATTTCAAAGAATCTGCAAAATTCTGGCATTGGGTTTGGTATTGGTTCCGGCTATCCCTAAGACCAATGCCCCAAGAAGGCTTTCAAGTGGCTTGTTGAGTGGTATTTTCACACACTTGTGAAAGTGCACTCTTCTTTAGGATTTGGGTTCCAAATCCCCTCTTGCAAAGAAGTTAAACAACCAAATTCTCCAAGGTCTCCATTGTATTAGCATTTGCAACTGTGTATTAGTAATCTCAAATGAAGATAATCAATTTAAATGCTTGGAACACCTTAGTGATTGCAAGTAACTGTAAACAAGGGGCAATGTGGGTTTATTTCATCATAAAACTTTAGTGATTGTTCATTTTTTTTTTAGATTTTGTAATTTTTAAATATTTATTTTAACTAAATTAAACCTTCTGAAAAAATAAAATAAAATGAAAAGAAATGCAAGAAATTAAAAATTGAACACGTTCAGTCTGATGCTATCCTATTTCGACAAAACCAAATAGATGAGGTTTTCATGCATGCAACCTAACCTATTGGACATGCAAAAAAAGCACAATCCGGATAAGCTAAGTGCTGGCTCTTAAGGATTTGAATGAGGTTTTCTGATTTAAGAATTCGCATGTAGCAACCAAGAAAATACTTGCATCAACTACATTTACAAGCCTAAAATCTGAAAAGGGAAAATAAACATTTAATCTTGCATGCAGAAAATGACTCCTTATTTCTTGCCCATAAAATGCAAATTTCTGAACAATTTTGCATAAAAAATATGTCCTGTTACAATAGCAAAATCTCTGGTTTTTCTCAAAACTAGCAAAAGGGGAAGAAAAACACTCCACAGCAGGCCCAGAACGGTTAATCACCCTCAACTCTACAACACTGCTCTAGCGGTTTTTGACCCACGTACCTGTCCTGTGCTTCCGCTTTTAAAGTTTTGGTGCGGTTCTCTGTTTCGCTCTGCGACGCTTCGTTTTGTTTCCCAGATTGCATCGTTTCGTATTCCTCGCCCCTTTGTTGTCTTTGGCTTTCTGCACGTATGTCGAATGTTTGATCTTCTCCGCGAAATGTAACTGCTAGTCCCAACATCTTCGTGCCACGTGTTCCGTGCTTTTTTGCATGTTCTATAACGGCCCCATGTAAATCACGACAAAAATAGCATGTCACGATATTGTGATGTTTTTATGCATGCAGCTTTGCTCCTCTACTTTCATCGTGAAAACGTGACATGTCGCGATATCATGACATTTTCCTATTAACAACCTTGTCTGCCTTCATGCGCCATGAACATGAGACGTCACGAAATCGTGACATTTTTTTGCTAACAGCCTTGTTCGTCCTCATGCATCACGAAAATGATACATGTCGTAATATCGTGATATTTTTCTGCTATCAGGCCACGCAAATGCAACCTATCACGAAATCACGATGCTTTTCTGCTTCGGGCTATGCAGGTGCAACCTGTTGCGAAATTGTGACATTTTTCTCTATCGCTGGGCTTTGTTGCACTTAGCCCAAAAACGTGACATGTCACGAAATCGCGACACCTTTCTCTTTTGCACCGTCTTGCTGCTCATTGTCGTGAAATCATGACGTTTTTCTCTTTCGGGCCACTAGGATGCAATCTGTCGTGAAATCGCGATGCCTTTTCATTTTGTTGTGTATTGCTATACCTGGCCGCGAAAACACGACATGTCACGAAATCACGACACTTTTTTTATTCCATATGCTTTGGCAACTTTCTGTCATGAAATCACGACGCTTTTTCATTCGGAGCTATCTTGGATGCTTTCTGTCATGAAATCGTGACACTTTTATATTTCGTACACCTTGGCTGCTTTCTGTCACGAAATTGTGACACTTTTCTCTTTTGTACACCTTGGCTGCTTTCTGTCGCGAAATCACAATGCTTTTTCATTCAGAGCTGTCTTGCGGATTTCTGTCGTGAAATCGTGACACTTTTTTATTTCGTACCATATCGTTGCTTAGAGTCGCAAAAACGCGACATGTCGTGATATCGCGACAACTTTTCATTTCTGGCCACGACGGAGCGACATGTCATGATATTGCGACAACTTTTCATTTTGACGTACCTTGCTATTCTGAGCCACGAAAATGTGACATGTCGCAATATCGTGACAATTTTTCATTTCTGGCCGCGACAGAGCGACATGTCGCGATATCGCGATAACTTTTCATTTCTGGCCACGACGAAGCAACATGTCGCGATATCGTGACAACTTTTCATTTCTGGCCACGACGGAGCGACATGTCGCGATATCGCGACACTTTTTCTCCTTTGTGAAATTTTTTGTTTTTTCCTTGATTTTTAGCATCTGGGCCACTGTGGTCTTCTTTGAAAGCATGCAAAAAATGTGGGTCCCTAATTTTGGGGTGTGTTGTGGATCAGCCACAACAAATGGTGACTCTGCTGTCAAATGCTCTTGAGAATTTTGGTGAGAACCCAACCTGAAATATATAAGCTTAGATACAGGCGTCAACACATCAAAGATAAACAAATGCCAATAGATCAGAAATACATGAAACATCAGAATAATTTAGTATCAGCTCGGTGTGTGCAATGTGTTTTCATTCCCTATCACTTGAACTTGATCAACATTCCATTGTCAGTTTTACTTATGTTTTGTATGCAAGGCTATGAATGATTTCTGCAGGATTTGATGCATGATGAAGATGCTAGAGATGTAACAACCTACTTTATAAATGCTCAAACCTTCTTATATCATGGATAAACATATTAAAGATTTCAAACTCTCATAGGATCAAATATATGTCTATTAAATTAATTCCTTAGATCCCAAAGTTGGTTATGTGTCACTACCATCTTGAACCCATGTGCAAGTGTACATGAAATCAGAACTTTGGGGAATAGGATTCCCAACCTAAGCGAGATGGGAATTTAAACCTATCCTTACTATTCAGATTTGGAGTTCATTACCTCATCTTGAACAAAATGATTTAACCTGTTATGGATGAAATGATTAGGCTAGTCTATCCATATGAGCAATCAGTGGTCTTGCTTTTAGACAAGACATGTTGCCACACATGAGCATACTTAACCCCATAATCCATGACTTGGTTTTCATTCATTCTTTTCTCTCTCTTTTTTCTTTGGACCTTTGGGATGACTACCCATCCTTGCTAGGGACATGTAGTACGATCCCTCCAATCCAATA
Organism: Wollemia nobilis; assembly: GCA_028583015.1. NCBI lineage: Eukaryota > Viridiplantae > Streptophyta > Pinopsida > Araucariales > Araucariaceae > Wollemia > Wollemia nobilis. The sequence goes on along the minus strand of JAQPPZ010010061.1, from coordinate 15,770 downwards.
TTAAGATGAAATGGAAAATATTATCTTTTATCTCTTGGACCTTGGGGATGACTACCCATCCTTTGCAGAGGACACGTAGTACAATCCTTCCAATCCAAGATTGATATGAAATGGAAAAAAATAGTTTTACTTTTATTGCTTGGACCTTTGGGATGACTACCCATCCTTTACAGAGGACATGTAGTACGATCCTTCCAATCCAAGCCTTATGATGAAACAAAAAAAATGGAATCTTTGGGGAATCGGATTCTCAACCTAAGCGAGATGAGAATTAAGTCCTATCCTTACTACTCCATGTAGGTCAAACCAGAGCTTTGGGGAGTTGGATCCTCAACCTAAGTTCGATGAGGATTTAACCCTATCCTTACTACTCTGGTTTTAGGCTTTAAGATTTTATGGGAGTGGTAAAAACCACTATTTCAAGGATTATGTTGCATGATAGGACAAACATGAAATATTATTTTCACCTCACCTTTTCATCCAAGTATGGTTTTGACCATTTTGCTCAAGATTCTTTTTAATGTGCATGGAATGTGCTTGGTTCAAGATAGCTTGGGCAGCAGTTCCCAACCTTAGGATCCTTTTAATATATGTTATGTAATAATCCTAAGAGGATTCAAAACCTTCTCAATAATTGCCCATGGAATGAAAATGTAACTCAGATGACATGTATATGCAATGTGGAATATGACATGAGCTATGAATGCACTACTTCTTTTGGAATATATCATCTATTTTACCATAATGTGCAAAACTGACCACTTCATGCATCACAAGATCCAAACGATAATATTTAAATGTTTGTGTTACTTGTGGAGCTTTCTACAACACAATTCCAATGTTTCATATTCTCCTGATTTTAGGCATAAGTTGACATCTCAAATTTTCTTCTTTTTTTTTTTTATCAAAACAAACTAAACATGTCAAATTAAATCAACCACACAACTTAAATCCTAATCCAAATAGTAATCCCAAAATGAAACTTGAAAACCCAAACCCAAACCAAAACCAACATCTATATACAATATAGTACAATATGATGCCAAACTTGGACTATTACTTTCCTGGATCCCAAACATGATTAGAACATTTCAAAAGACATATGTCACAATACACATGCCAAATGTTATAGGAATCCAACAACAATACGATCAAACCAAGCAATGCAACAAATTTCAACTTTCTTCTCTCACCCCACCAATTAAATTTAGTTCCATTAGTATTCTCATAGGTGAGATTCAAATTTTCAAATTGATTAGACAACGATTGATTTTCAATTTTATCATGTCTATTCTTTAAAATGCAAGTTTCATCATTCCACTCATGATTTAGAAGTAGGCTTTCCTTTTCAAATGTGAGATATTGCCAATAAGAGCCGATTTCTAAAAGTCTTGAATTCAAATTATTTTTTGAGATTTTAAAACCATCAAAATCAATCAAAGCTTGACAAACATCACCAAGATTTGACATTTCATCATCAATGACATTAGCATCCAAAGGGACATCATGTAACCCATCACTTAAAATTTTTGTGGCTACTACCAAAGGTAAAGATTTCACCTTGTCACCCATACTCAACCCATTATGATTAGAATTTATCACAACTTGATGAGTGTTAGTAGCTTTTTCTTTTTCTTCATTGTATTCTTCATCATCCAACACCTGTTCAAAAACACCAAAGTTAAGCACCCAATCAAACATGCGTCCATCATTTTCAAAACAAGAGCCTAATTTTTCAAGATATGTGTCACGTGACACCTTTCCATGATCAATGGCTTGAGTTGCCTCAAAATCCATATTTTCATTAGGATCATCAATAGTATCAAACCCACACCACTTAGGTTTTGTGATTTCATCATTTTGAGATGGCATAGACATTGTAGAAACCATAGGTGGATCAAGACTTTTGATTTCTTTCCCCTCAAGGGGAACAAAAACAATTGATTCTCCTTCTTCATCCATGGTAGTAGAATTATTATCCTTCCCCAACCTTTGATGAGATTCCAACCCTTCTTCCAAAACATTCTCAGATTGTACAGGACTTGTAATATCCTCATATGAAAGGGCAATTGTATTATCCTGCATATCAATAGGCACACAAATTTCATCAAAAGGTTTGGAGTGAGCATACTCTTCCCAAGAATCATAATGATCATCTTTCAAAGTCAAATTGTGATGCTCAATTATTTCTTCATCATCTTTTAATTCATCAACATGTTTCTCATCAAGTTTATCTTCACCTTCCTTAGATGGTTCAATTACTTCCAAAATTGGGTTATTGCTTGTATTCAAATTGATAAGGCTTTTATCTTTCGGTGAGTCAAGGGTTTCCAATCTGTCACATGTTTCAATACTAGTTGGATCCATTACCCCTCCCTTGCCTAAAATCATATTCTTGTGAAAATCATTGAAATTGATTTTAGAAACATATTTTGAATCAAGATGAGTATTTTGAAGTTGATTCATACTTAAGAAAGATGGTGGATCTTGCATAGTAGGTTGAGGATTTTGAAATTGATTGAAGCTTGGGAATGATTGTTGATTCTGAAATTGATTTACACTTGAATTTGGTTGAGGTGGATAAATCATTGGATGGGTAAAGGAGGTATTAAATGATTGAAGATTATACGATCCAAAACCCACACCATAATTTTGACAACTCAATTGTTGCTCAATTGCTATTGCTTGAGTATAGGCTTGTGACAAAGATGTGATTTGAGGCATCCCTCGCAAATATGTGGAAATAAGTGGGTCAAGAGCATTTACATATATTTGGAGAGCCATTTCTTCTTAAAGAGCATAAAATGTCACTAATAGAGCATATAATCCAAAGAACCTTTCAAAAAATGACTTCACATTTTCACCTGATCCTTTTTTAATAGTGAAAAACTACTGATACATGCGGATTGGGTCAACTTGCTCTTTGTTGAATTGATTAAGAAATGCTGCCTCTAGCTGAGCCCAAGAAGTGATAGACCCTAAGGGTAGACTTGTAAACCAATCATATGCCACTTTGTCCAAGGTGTAAGGGAACATTTTACAAACCACATCATCATGCCAAATTGTTAAGTGATTCACAACAAATTTGAATGCTTGAATGTGTTCTCTTGCAGTATTTGTCCCGTTAGACAAAAATTGAGGAAGACATCTCTCAAAACCAACGGGCAAATAATGTTGAACTCCTGTTATGTTCAATGGGTTACCTGTCATCCACGGTGAAAACATAGCCATTAGTGAATCTTAAAGAATATAACTTTAATACCCAATTTTTTTTTTTTAAATTAAATTAAATCACATTATTTATGTATGAACAGTCAAAGCGTTAGACCAATGCATAGCAATTCATGTCCTCCTTTTAGCAGTACAAAGTTGTATTGTTAAAAGAGGGCTAAAGATAATAATCAATAGGGCATGAAATATTCAAAATTTAAATCCCTATAGCATTTAAATCAATCTGAAATAAACCGGTTCAGGCCCTCTTTCTAGCACCAAAATGTTGAGTGGTATTTTCACACACTTGTGAAAGTGCACTCTTCTTTAGGATTTGGGTTCCAAATCCCCTCTTGCAAAGAAGTTAAACAACCAACTTCTCCAAGGTCTCTGCTGTATTAGCATTTGCAACTGTGTATTAGTAATCTCAAATGAAGATAATCAATTTAAATGCTTGGAACACCTTAGTGATTGCAAGTAACTGTAAACAAGGGGCAATGTGGGTTTATTTCATCATAAAACTTTAGTGATTGTTCATTTTTTTTTTAGATTTTTTAATTTTTAAATATTTATTTTAACTAAGTTAAACCTTCTGGAAAAATAAAATAAAATGAAAAGAAATGCAGGAAATTAAAAATTGAACACGTTCAGTCTGATGTTATCCTATTCTGAAAAAACCGAAGATATGAGGTTTTCATGCATGCAACCTAACCTATTGGACCTGCAAAACAAGCACAATCCAGATAAGCTAAGTGCTGGCTCCTAAGGATTTGAATGAGGTTTTTAGATTTAAGCATTCGCATGTAGCAACCAAGAAAATACTTGCATCAACTACATTTACAAGCCTAAAATCTAAAAAGGGAAAATAAACATTTAATCTTGCATGCAGAAAATGACTCCATCTTTCTTGCCCATAAAATGCAAATTTTTGAACAATTTTGCATAAAAAATATGTCCTATTACAATAGCAGAATCTCTGGTTTTTCTCAAAACCAGCAAAAGGGGAAGAAAAACACTCCACAGCAGGCCCAGAACAGCTAATCACCCTCAACTCTACAACACTGCTCCAGCGGTTTTCGACCCGCGTACCTGTCCTATGCTTTCGCTTTTAAAGTTCTGGTGTGGTTCTCTGTTTTGCTCTGTGGTGCTTCGTTTCATTTCCTAGATTGCATCATTTTGTATTCCTCGCCCCTTCGTTGTCTTTGGCTTTCTACACGTATGTCGAACGTTTGATCTTCTCCGTGAAATGTAACTGCTAGTCCCGACATCTTCGTGCCACGTGTTCTACGCTTTTCTACATGTTTTGTAATGGCCCTGTGTAAATCACAACAAAAATAGCATGTCATGATATCGTGATGTTTTTATGCATGCAGCTTTGCTCCTCTACTTTCACCTTGAAAATGTGACATGTCGCGATATCACGACATTTTCCTGTTAACAGCCTTGTCTGCCTTCATGCACCATGAACATGAGACATGTCACGAAATCGTGACATTTTCCTACCAACAGCCTTGTTCGTCCTCATGCATCACAAAAATGATACATGTCATGATATCGCGACATTTTTCTGCTATCGGGCCGTGCAAATGCAACCTATCGCGAAATCGCGACGCTTTTCTTCTTTGGGCTATGGAGGTGCAACCTATTGTGAAATCATGACATTTTTCTCTATCGTTGGGCTTTGTTGCACTCAGCAATGAAAATATGACATGTTGCGAAATTGCGACACCATTCTCTTTTGCACCGTCTTGCTGCTCATTGTCGCAAAATCATGATGTTTTTCTCTTTCGGGCCACTAGGATGCAATCTATCGTGAAATCACGACGCCTTTTCATTTTGCTATGTATTACTGTACCTGGCCGCAAAAACGCGACATGTCATGAAATCACGACACTTTTTTTATTCCGTACGCTTTGGCAACTTTCTATCGCGAAATCGCGATGCTTTTTCATTCGGAGCTGTCTTGGTTGTTTTCTGTCACGAAATCGTGACACTTTTCTATTTCGTACACCTTGGCTGCTTTCTGTCATGAAATCGTGACACTTTTCTCTTTCGTACACCTTGGCTACTTTCTGTCATGAAATCGTGACTCTTTTTCATTCAGAGCTATCTTGCAGCTTTCTATCGTGAAATCGCGACACTTTTTTATTCTAGACCATCTCATTGCTTGGAGCCACGAAAACACGACATGTCGCGATATCGCGACAACTTTTCATTTTTGGCCGCAATGGAGCAACATGTCGTGATATCGCGACAACTTTTCATTCTGATATACCTTGCTATTCTGAGCCGTGAAAACGCGACATGTTGCGATATCACGACAATTTTTCATTTCTGGCCGCGATGGAGCGACATGTCGCAATATCACGACAACTTTTCATTTCTGGCCACGACAGAGCGACATGTCGTGATATCGCGACAACTTTTCATTTCTAGCTACGACAGAGCGACATGTCGCGATATCGTGACACTTTTTCCCCTTTGTGAAATTTTTTCCTTTTTCCTTAATTTTTAGCATCTGGGCCACTGTGGTCTTCTTTGAAAGCATGCAAAAAAGGTCAGTCCCCAATTTTGGGGTGTGTTGTCGATCAACCACAACATGGCTAACTTCTTCGCCAATAATTTGGGCACTGGAAAAAATGAAAATCGGTTGCGTTGCTTCCTGTTCGCAGCATGGACAACTTTAGGTAGAAATGATCCGAACTCCGAAGGTCAGCTAAAGTTCAACCTGATCTGGTCGGGTCACTACAAGTTTACCGAATAATCACCTGAAGTGAATCCATGGTGGTGACATGCCAATTATGTCGCAAGCTTGTGTAGATACTGTAAATAGTTCGGCCGATAAATAAAATGCTGCTCAAAAACTCAGGTTGAGTTTTACCTTGGCAGCTATATATACAAAAAAAAAAAAAACTCCTTCAGAACTTGGCTTGTGAAGTAGTTGATGCAAAGTGGTTCACAGCGAAGTACGATTGGCCAAGCAAGGTCCCGACTAAGGTATGAAATATGTTCACCTAAGGAAAGTCTGAGCGAGCTACTTTTTAAAAGAGAAAAAAGCTTTGTAAGCAACCTCTTGCAGGAGAGACCACTTCGGGCCCAAAGCATAAAGGATTAACTAACACAAAAGGTTCTCTGTGAAGTATGTCAGCTCCGATTTCGGCTTCATTGACCCAAAGATGCACAAGGCAGAAGCATTTATTGCATGCATAGAGGAGCATGCCGACAGTCGCCTTTAAAAGGCATCTAAAATAGGTGAGTTAAATGAAAAGGCATCGAGTACATCCTCAGGGGATTCGACTAAGAGAAAAGTCCGCCCCTAGGTACCAGGTGGCAGCTGATTGCTTTCCCAAAGCAACCGTAATCATCATAATGCATGGCCCTATGTACTATGCCACTATGGGGCCAATCCGATGAACCGATGATCTCTTAGGTGAGAAGTGCAGGATTAATTATGGCACAGGCCATAAAAGTGGGTAGTTGTCTTTGGCAGCTATATAACGTAGACTCCAAGCAACCAAGAGGATTACTCGTTCAATGACTCATACAGACCCCACTGCTAACCTACAAATTTTTTCCACTTCGCACTCTTAAGCTTCAATGCCAAATTTTCTCCATACTGCAAACCCCGTTGCCCTAAGCATCAACAATGGGCAAGGAAATTTCCAAGGAGAAGGGAAAGGAGATAGAAGTAGTGGCCCCTAAGAAGACAAAGGTAAAAGGCCATGAAAAAAGGTCAAAGCCAAAGCCCGTTGATTTGGGCCTCTACCCGGATAAATGTGTCTTGGAAGAAAGGGAGGATTTCGAGGACGAGCAGCCCCTAGAACCACCAGTCGATAGGTGGGGAAGAATCAAGGATACAGAGCTGTCGAAGAGCATAGCTGAACTCAGGAGCACCATTGAGATCATGAGAAGCAGGCTCCCGGTAGAGAGCATATGAGCTGCAACCTACTACTCCCAGATATACTGGTATCTGACGCCCCCCAATCACCATTGCTCTGAGCTGATCAATGCCATCATGCAAAATTACCATCCCGCCACCAAATAGGTGTTAGACACATCTGGACAGAAGTTATTTTTGATTTTGAAAGAAGATGTGCAGGCAAATTTTGTGCCACAGTAGGGCCCACCCAAGGGATGTATGGTTCGCAACATCATTTTGAGCAAACAAACAGAGAGGTTCACGTCTTCTGGCTACATGATCAATTTTTTGTAGTAGATCCTCAAAAGTGAGCTTCCTTCGGGCAAATTTCCCCAAATGCCCCTTTCCTTGAAGGCTTTTAAAAATTCCGACCTCTTCTCCATCATTGCATGGGTGGCAGGCCTATCTATCGACGCTTCGGTATATCCATTGCAGGTGTCCCTGGATGAGTGTATTTCTAGAGGGGATTTCAATGCCCCCGATACTTCGAGACCTAGCACCGACCTAGTCTTTGTCAACTGGGAAGAATGGGTGGCCAGGGGCTTACATGCGCAACTCACCAGCATGAAGAATTCTGGGACCAGCCAGTGCTTCGGGCCCTTCTCCTTTCTTGTTTGGTTACTTTTCTTTCATGTACATAATAGTTTTCCTCATGTTGCCATTACGAAAAGTGGCAAGGATGGAAGTCCTTTGCCCGTATATCAGTGGACTCCCCTACTATTGAGATCAGAGTCCTACTATCCCTTTAATCAGCAATTCTTGGGACCCACCATGCGTATGTTAGTAGGGTCCTCCCCGCGAGTTCCCCTTGGCTTGAGAAACAAAGTGGTCCGGGAGAAGAGGGGAGACATTTTTTGACTAATGTAGGGGCTGGTGATTCACATCTTCGGCTTCATAGGGAAGCCCTTCTTACTGCTAGTTTACCCCTTCGAGTATCAATTCATGTTGGAAGTCGCTAGATAGAGCGATGCAACTAATGCCATCTACGACAAGGGTCAAAAATGGGACCACACTTATGACTTCCCTCTCAGGATAGGAGTTATCGAAGTGTTCACCCTGAATCAGAATGTCTTCTTGGAAGAGAAGCTTGCCAAATTCGGCCTACTCCAAATTCCCCAACAATGGCTTTATGATCCTTTGGGAGTGATGAGGGACCATATACGGGTCAAGAGCTTCCATGTTTGCCCCTATCCAGAAATTGTGAAACAAATAAATAATCCTTGGGGAGAGGATCTAGAGTGGCATCTGGAGAGGATGGAAGCCTTACCTCCCTGGCACGAATTCTACCCAATGGAGGTTGCATATGGCCCAGATCGGCATTCACTCATGAGCCCCAACTCCAACTTCTGGAAGAAAGCGAAAGATGACTTGAAGGAAGGAGTAAAGGATTAGGACGTGGCTCAACTGAGATAATGGTGGATAATGAGGGTCCACCGGTAAAAAATGAACTCTTATGGATTCTTGGCAACAAACAAGGACTTCGCAAAAATTTATGAAGCCAACACTGGAAAGTGGAAGCCTTCGTCCTTCGCCACCCTCATCCCTCTAGCTATCCTAGGCTCAGGCGAAAGCCCAAAAAGATATGATACTACTTTAGGAAATGAAAGAGAGGAGAAGGCCCAAGCTACACCTCCAAGACCACCTTAGGGGCCTGTAGGAGGCCACGACTAGAGCACTGAAGGATTAGAACAGCCGTTGGTGAGGAGGAAAAGGAAAAAGAAAGAACATACCCTGGTGCCCCCAAAACACCCAAAGTGACCTCGCACAGGATTTGTAAGCCCCTCCATTGGGCGACCGATATCAGACCCATCCAAAGCAAGTGTCGAGGTCGCAGCCCTACCGAGTGTCAAAATCGAGAAAGAACAAGATGCGGCTGCACCAGAAGTCACCACTGCCACAATGCCAGGAGGGCACGCAGGTATGCATTCTCCACCCCTTGCCCTAGTCTCACACATTTTTGTCGTAACCCTAGTTGGGAGTTCTCACTAGTCTCCCCTACATAGCCCATCACCCCATCACACGTCACCTATCACTGGTCCGGCCTCATCCCACGATCATGATGGGGGTAAGACCATTGACCCTACTTCGCCCTTCCACACTACCATTCCCCTGGTCATTAGCAGAGAAAGTGGTCCCACTTCAATGTTGAGTCCCACCATGTCTATCGCCGAGCCTTCTGGTGAGGCATCCCCCGCACATTCTTTATATTTGTTTACTCCCTCGACTGGAGATCTAGCCTTGTCTAAATTAGAGATGTCCTTAATTAAGGACCTACCCCTTGCTGAGAATCTATTCCAAGCACGGAAAAACACTGAGCAAATACTAAGGGAGGCAAGGAAAAGAAGAGGGTGCTCAACGGCATCAGTTGAAAAATGCGTCGTTTTTGATTTAGAGGTTGGAAAGGTGCATAAAATCAAGAAGGTCCCCAAGGTACAAAAGCATCTGGATGAAATGACTCCAGAAGACTACGATTATCAAGAGACACCTAAGGACCTAGAACACCTAAATTTTGATGATGAATCGGCCTCTATGCATGTCCGAATCGAGACTTTTCGGGCACATGCAACCATTGCTAACCAACGCAGGTTTGAAGCCGAGGCCGCCAATGTCAAGCTAGAGGAAAACCTAGCAAAGGTCCGCTCCAAATTAGCAGAGGCTGAGGAGCAATGCAAATTGATGAAGAAGGAGATGCTCGACCTAAAGCAGCAAGTTCAACAGCTCCAGTCTACAGCCGAGAGCCAAGTGCAGAAAAATATCGAGAGTGATTTGAAGGCCAGAGAGCTTGAGGACAAAATCACGCAGATGCAGGCTCTGCTATATGCAAAAGAGGATCCAACACTGTTTGACAGGGCCAGAATTAAGGAGATTCATGTGCACCTGCTAAAAAAATTTTGGCCTCGATGCGCCAGTGCTTTTTCAATTTTGATGTATGTCACCGAAGTACAGTAGGCTATTGCCAAGGGAGGGCTAGTCGTTGACGAGGTCACGCAAAAAACCAGGAGCCAACTCAAGCTAGTGTTCGACATCCAAAATGCTAGATATCAAGACTTGCAGATCACTGCAATGTCTCGGACAACTAGAGATTGGTCGATGACATGGGCTACTGTTCGCGCTTTCTTTTCCAAGGTAAGAAAAGCGTAGAAGGCAAGGAATCTCTAGGATATGTTTGATAATAAGCAGCATGCATCAATGTGCCACTTTTAGGATCTTTCTTCCCTGGGTTTCTCGAGCTTCACAGACGATGATGGGAACCTTCTAAGCAAGGATGACCTCAAACCAGTCTGGCTACAGTTCGAAAACGATGTCTCGGAGATCGATGGCTGGGAAGAACCAATCATAGAAGGGCAGGTGATAGATTTCATCTTGAGATACTATAAGATCACAGCTTGCCTCGATGACCTATTCACCAAGGCCAAGAATGCTAACGTCGGGCAAATCAATTGATTTCACAACTTGGTCAAAGCGCTGCAAGATCGAGAGCCATTCCAAAAGGGCGCCTGGTCCCATGTCCACTGAACGATGAAACACATCCATGATTGCCTCGAACCATCGCCACAGCCAGAGGCCGCACCAGAGGAAGAAGGAGAAGAAGAAGAAGAAGAAAAATAGGAGGGAGGGCATACCATGGAAGCACCCCAAGAGATGGCAAAGAGAGAAGAATCCGGGGGAAACCAGTGACTCTGCAGCCCAATGGATCAGGACTAAAGGGTTCTTTTGCCGAGACAAGCTCGTCACCCCGTGAGCCGCCAAGAATGTTGACACTTTTTGTCACATTATACAAGGGGTAGAAGAATAGTAGAATTTTGTATAATATTTCCTTGTTGAAAGCTTTTCTTTTATTTTAAGTTACATCAATTTTGACTCTCCCTATTGCCCCTTTTATAAAATGAAGAAGAAAGAGCTTCGTGACCAAACAGGCCAAGGAAAATAACTTCGCTGAAGGAAAAGAAGGAGAATGCAGAAAGAACTTCGACCCCGAAGAGCTTCAAATCATCACTTCGGGTGAAAACCTTGCGAAGTAATATCACCAAAGAAAATATAAAGATAACGCTTCACACTTGAAGCATTTTCAGTAGCCGCTTCGAGCAGCAGTTTTGCGAAGCAGCATCCAAACGACTTCGTCGAAGGAGGAGAGCATAGTCCAAATCAGCTAAGGTAAGGAAACTACTTCAGGCCCGAAGTATTTATGATGCCTACTTCAGGCAGTTTTCACCCGAGGCGGTGGTGCCCAAAGCAAAATGACAATGTGCTTCGAGTGGATATTCCTTGAACCGCAGTTTTGAGAGAGAATCAGGCCAAAACATTTTTCCAGCCGAAGCAATATTTCCAGCAAAGGGCAGAGGGCCCCATTTCAAAGATGGAATCCACTCGGCACTCGACATCCTCGAAGTAGTTTTGTGAAGCACTATTTTGTGAAGACCAAATCGAGGGGAATCGACTTTGGCCCAAGGCTTTGGCAAAACAGATGTAGCGAAGCACTTTTTGGGCCCATGTTCCAAGGCATGCAGCTTCCCGAGGTGATCAAAAGCCCCTTATAAATATCCCCTTTCTTGCTCTATAAGTCCACTAACCATTTTTGGCAAACAAAAGGGATTTAACAGTCCTCGAAGTAAAACCCAACGAGCATAATGATCACTCAAGCACAACATCCAGAAGCCAGGGACACTAAGGCGGCGCATTAAATGAATGTTTCCATGGTTGACCCAGCCACAGTTGCCAGTTTTGACAACCGATTTGAAAACTCAGTCGTAGCAACCACGAGGAGCCGATTTCTCAGAGCCCGAGGATGTACTCCACCGTTTTTGTAATGATGATTCAGAGGGTCGGGTCCTCTATAAAAACCCAGGCATGTAATGTAAAAAGGGGGGGAAATTTTTGCTAGAAAGTTGCTGTAACTTGATGTCCTATGTTTAATACTAAAGACCTTTTGTGCTCTATTTCTCTCTTTTATGTTGCCTTCTGTGCTTAATTCTTTTGTCCTTTCTCATTTGTGTACCGAGTCTCTGAATCCTGAATTCGATGTGCGATCAGGGACTGAACCCCTAAAATTCACCTTGAAGGATACATAGGAGATGAAAAATGCCTTGTCACTTTCCTTTATACTGCCTAGTGGATTGAGGTTTCTGTTATTCCCTTATCTCAATCACTGTTACTCCGAATCCTAAATTCCAGTGAGAGAGAAAGGAGAACCCTGCGAACCCGTCCAGAGGATACATAAGAAGTTCGACATTTCATTTCTTTCGTATTATTCTTGGTATTTTTTGCTGCTATTCGAGTTGTTAGCGAGTAATCATGCTTCCTGTTCTCTCCCACCTTAAATCATCATCTTCTAACCCTTACTCTTTATATTTCTTTCTCTAACCCTTACCCCTTTTTATTTCTTTTCCTAACCCGTACTCTATTTATTTCTTTCTTGCACTTTTGTCTCAAACCCCAAAAGTAGATTAGTATAGGATTCAGCCTTTCTCCGGAGATTGGCACGAGGGGCATCTCTTCCCCTCGGCATTTCAATGTTGGTCGCAGGTCCAGGGTGCGCAAACCCATCGAAAGTCCTTTTCTGTGTGGATTTGATGACCAACAGTACCCATGGATTTTGGTTGGAGACTTCAACTCTATCACTTTTCTAGAGGAGAAATGTGGTGGGGTTGACTATCTCGAGCCTTTTTCTTCTATATTCAATGCTCATATCCAAGCCCTAAACTTGGTTGACATCAAGCCAGATAATGGGATATTTCCTTGGCACAATAGAAGGTGTGGGAAAGCTTCCATATCAGAGATACTGGATAGGTTTTTGATCTCCAGTTATTGGATGGGTAATAACAGAAGTGCTAGTTCTATGATTTTGGAGGGTAGGGGATCTGATAATTGCCTATAAAACTCTCTACTCTAGAGTTAGGGCTAAATAAGAATCCTTCCTTTGATACTAAGCTTCATGATTTCATGAAATGCTGATGGACCACTAGCAAACCTCCTCATGGCACCACTATGTATTCCTTTATGAAGAGACTACAATTTGTTAAGAATAAATTGAAGAGATGGAATAGAATAATTTTAGGAACCTTTCCTTGGCTAAGCTGGAAGCTCTTAGGAGGGTGGAAGAAGCTTCAAGAAATATTAGAGATCAGGGACTCATGGAGGAGCTTCTCGTTGAGGAATCTGAGGCTACGAAAGACTTTGCTGAATGGGAACTAAGGGAAGAATTTTTTTGGAAATAAAAATCTCGAGTAGATTGGCTTTAGGAAGGGGATAGGAACATGGCCTTCTTTTATAACTTAGTTAAGGCTCATTGTAATGGTAACCTGATTACCTCTCTTGTGAATTCTCAAGGTGCCCTGCTCTCTTCTTGCAGGGATATTTCAGAAGATACTAAGAGGTATTTTTCCTCTCTCTTCAAGGAGGACTCCCTCTCAGATGATGAGAATGAAAATCTTATTCTAAACTATATTCCCTTGATTTTTTCTAGAGAGATGAATGAGCACTTGATGGGTCCAATTTCCCTTGAGGAGTTGGAAAATGTTGTATTCAATATGAAAAAGGAAAATCCCTAGGCCCAGATGGATTTTCAATTGAGTTTTATCAAGAGTTTTAGAATTTAATCAAATTTGATCTTCTAGAGGTGGTCCGCGAGTCCCAAAATAACAAACAGATGCTAAGGGGCATAAATACGACCTTTGTGGTGCTTATTCCCAAAAAATAGGGAGCAAATTCCTTGGATATGTTCAGGCCTATTGCTCTCTGCAATGTTGTGTATAATATCATCACAAAAATTATTGGTAAGAGGCTGAAGATATGGTTGAGAAAAATCATCTTTGAGAAGTAAGGAGGGTTTGTTGCTAGTTGAAAAATCTTGGATGGGGTTGTTATTGCTACAAAAGCTATTCACTCAATGGAAAATTCTAAGGAGAAAACTATGTTCATTAAGTTGGACATGGCCAAAGCCTATGATCGGGTCAAATGGTCCTTTCTTCAAAAAGTTCTTGCTGCTTTTGGATTTGAGGAGGAATGGATTAGATGGGTGATGAGCTATGTTTTTCTTCTCATTCTCTATTCTTGTTAGTAATGAGACATTAGAATTGTTTGAGGCCTCAAGGGGATTGAGGCAAGGAGATCCTTTATCTCCTTATTTGTTTATCATTATGGTGGAAGGGTTGGAAATATTGCTCAAGTCTCAAGTCAGGCAGGGTCTCATTCAGGGGTGGAAGTGGGATAGTAGTTTGCCACCTCTTTTCCACCTTCAATTTGTTGATGATAGTGATTTTTTGGGAGTTTCCACTATTAGGGAAGCTGGTCATATTAGACAGTATCTTGACATATATCTTGGTGCTTATGGATAGTTGATTAATGAGGACAAGTCTTCTATTTTCTTCTTCAATACCCCTCCTCTTATTCAAGCCAAGATTGCTTGTATTATAAGATTCCAGGTCGGGACTCCCCCCTTCATTTATCTTGGTATTCCAATTTCATCTCATCCTCTACCTAGATCTTCTTGGCAGTCTATGCTTGATAAGTTTAGAAGGAAGGTGAATCACTGGATTTTTAGATGGCTATCCACTGCAGGTAGTGTTTCTTTTAAAATCTATTGTTCAAGCTTTACCCATTTACAGATGTTTTATACAAATAGCTCCCTCTCATTTCATAAAGGACATGGATGCTTTTTAAAGACAATTTTTATGGTCTGGAAAACTTGATCAATCTAAATGGAGTTTTTTTAGGTGGGATTCTATATGTAGGTCGGTGCAATAAGGAGGCCTTGGGTTGTGAAAGATAGCTCTTTTTGGGTAGGATTTGGCTACAAAACATTATTGGAGATGGTGTACCTCTCAAGATAAGATTTAGGATAAAATATTATCTTATAAATACTTGAGAGGTATTTCTGAGGCTAAGATCCCTAAAGTCATCTTTGTTGGGAAAGGTTCAGTTATCTGGGATACTCTAAAAAGAGGAGCTAATTTAATCAAGCAGAATCGGGGATAAAATGCTCTTTTTTGGGAGGATTCTTGGGATGGTCACCCTCCTATATTGAATTAATATCCCAGGTTATGTTCCCTAAGCATTTTTTTCTTGGAAGCAGGCTGGTCTCATGTGGAGGACTTTAAAAAATCTAGTATTTTGGAAATTTGGAGATGTACAGGTGGAAATATCCGTAGGAATGGCCCAAGGGGGACTGGCTAAGGATAGAGATGTGCTTGCTCTTATTTTTATGGGGAGGCCTTGTTATTCATTGAGGGGTAAAGATATTTTGCCTTGGAACCCTGATCCCAAGGGAACCTACTATGTAGCCTATGGTTATCAGGTTCTTGATAAGCAAAAGTACGGGAGTATTCTTGTCACGTGGTGGAAAAAGGTGTGGAACAAATTTTCTTGGCTGAAATGTCACTTCTTTCTTTGGTTGGTAGCTCGTAATAAATGCCTCACTTGGGATAACATGAGGAAGAGCGGATTTCAGGGTCCCTCTTTTTGTGTCCTTTACGATAAGCATGAGGATGAGTGCCCTCTTTGGGTCCCTCTTTTTGTGTCCTTTGGATAACATGAGGATGAGGATTTCAGGGTCCCTCTTTGGGTCCCTCTTTTTATGTCCTTCATGTCATTTATTTTTTCAATGCTCCTTTTACAGAGACATTTGGCACTATTGGTGGAGCGC
>JAQPPZ010010060.1:0-23353 GCA_028583015.1 Wollemia nobilis | reverse complement strand
TGAGAATATGCTAGAGTTGATGCAACATTCCACCCATTTTATCCACTACTCACAAAACCCCATTTTATGGAGGACCATTAAGAGAAATCTCTTATTGATTTTGCCATAGATTGTAGCAAAGTCAAGTTTGATCATCATTGTCCTTCTCCTTGATATAACTACAGAGTGAATTGCTTCCTGTGTAATGATCACTTCATATAAAATTTACCTTAATTTGACCTCGCCCCTTACTCTTTCAATATGATCATAGGTAACTATTTTTGCAATCTACTAGCCATTACTTTTAAAATTACTTTATAGGAAAATTTGCATAGACAAATGGGTCTAAATATTTCAAACTTACGTGCCTTATATTTTGAGATAAGTTCCAAGAATGTTGAACTTATTGACTCTAAAATATCCCTGTTGTTCTTGCTTCTTCCCGCATTGCTAGCAGAACCTTAGCTATAATTTCACTTGCTACTATAACTTTTTTTCCTAAAATCTATTTGGACTTGGAGATTTGTCTAGCTTAAATGAATACACTATCTCTCTTAATTCTTCCATGTTGACTTCCTTCATTAGATGATTATTTATTTCTTGTGTGACTACTTTTGGTATTAATTCAACCACTTCTCTCTGGATTTCTTCTCTATCAATGCTATCATTTTATAATGTGGTTTAAAAAATAATTTATCATAAAATTTCATATTTCATTATCCTCTACCATCTCCTCCCCATTGTCTTTCTTGATATGTGATATGTTGCTCTTCACTCTGTAAGCAATCAAGGCTTTATGGAAAATTTTAGAATTTGCATCCCCTTTTTGTGCCTAGAGTACTCTTGCTCTTAATATTAATAGCTCACTCTCCTCCTTCTCAATCCTTTTCCTTTGTGCAATCAACTTATGATATAGATAAATAGACAAACATATAAATTTGACAATGACAAGCTAAGATTTTCATTCCAAAAATAGCTATAAATAGCCAGATTACATTACCTCTAAAGGATCCTTCTAAAATATATTAGATAGGATTGAATTAATTTATTTGTTAGGCAAACCTATCTGATTTATCAGATATTATATTTGGAGACCTTACTTTTAATAAAATATTATATTAGAAAATAAAAAAAATTAGTCTACAAATTTTATGCAACATTATTTGCTAGCCAACATACAAATTATAACATTAAATATAATATTAAATACTAATACCTATCATTCCTTCCCATCATAAAAGCATTGGACTCCAATGTATATAAAAGGGGAGGAAAAATATGAACCATATGACAGTGAGAACATACTAAAAATGAAAGAAAAAGGAGATAAAAACAATAGCAACAACTAGAATAAGAATACCAACTAGAACCAGAGCAAGAGCAAGAACAAGAGCGACCAAAGTAGGAGCAAGAACTAGAACAACTAGAGCAAAAATTGGAGCAGGAGTAGCAATAGGAGCAGGAATTAGAACTAAAGTAGAAGCAAGAACTAAGACAAATGGAGCAACAACAGGAGCAAAAGCAACAATAGGAGTAGGTGTAGTAGTAGGAGAAAGAGCAAGAGTAGCAACAAAAGCAGGAAAAACAACAAGAGTAGGTGCTCTATGAGAATCTACCTAAAAATGTGCAACATATCGATTGGACAAAAGAGCTTTTGCTTGGGAATTATGAGACTTTGGTCTAGTAAAAACTAAATCAATCTTATGTATTTGATACAGATTGTTAGAATAAGTAATTATTCTCTTAAGTTCTACTAGGATAGACTTACTTGAGTTTCCACTCCTTCATGAGTCAGGTGAACTATCAGTTATAGTCTACATTAGATTTGATGAGTTGTTGTAATCTGACGGCTCTCAATGATCAACTTTGTTATTTATACAAAGTTGATCCATGGAATAATCAATCAGTTCTATTTTGTTTCTTCAAATCTTGTGATGTTGAGTAGTTCTACTCTTGGGAAATTCTAACATGGTACTAGAGCAGGATAGATTCTGCTAGGCATTCTCTCTTGAAGGAAGTTTCACGGACTAGTTCTTAATCTCTTATCTTTTATTTTCTAAAGAAAGAAATGGGTTTTTTTATATATATTTTGTAGATTGCTTATTTCAAATCTGCAATTTCTTTTTGAGATATTTGTTTATGGTAATATCTAAATAGTTTATCTAGTTTTTTTTACCATATTATGCAAATATTCTCCTAAATTTTTTTCCAAAAAATATATAATTTGCTGCTCTTTCTTTGCAAAATATATATTTTATAAAAAAATTATTGTCCTCCTCTTTTGCCTATTCTTGCATTCAAAAATCCTCTTTTAATCTGGATGAACGCAACTTCATTTGGTTCAATAGCCATCATTGTGTATCGTCCATAGACGAACGCAGCTCTGCGTATCATCCGAAGTGGAGATCGTAATAATAACAATTTCCTTTTGGTGGGCAATAATAATTTTTTTTAAAATAGGTTTTTTAAAAATATTCATGAAATCTTCAACTAAAAGAAATCACCGCTTCTAACGTCATTAAATTAAATAGACTTTTGGTCTATTAAAAAGACCAAAGTCTATTTATTTTTTTTGAAAGCGTGGCACTTTGCCAACAATCTATTGGCGCGCGGTTGGGTAAACATCTTCTATAACGGTTGTTTCCCTATTGATTTCCTAACGTTCGAAGATTTTATAAGTTCCCTATTAATTATCTAAACCTTCTTCCTTTTTTTTCGTCCTTCGGTGCTCCAGGAAGAACTTTGATTTCTCTTATAAATTCATCTACTCTCTGCTTGGAAATATTGAGATTTTATATTGTCTCTGGTATTGATAGCTATTTCTTCATTTAGAGCATTTACTTTGATGAATTTTGGGACTAACATCTTCTGATTTCATATCAAAGAGCAACGTCTATGAGTTTTTTTCTTCTCTCTATGTCGTCTTCGTAAAGATCACTGTCAGCGCCTCCTCTACATTCTAACGCAGTGTATCTTCCGTGCATAGTGCTATTTCTAGCATCTTTCGGGAACGCTCCTTCTCTGCATAGTAATGTGACGTCTCTTTGGAGACATCTCGGTGTGTGATGCCATTTGCAAATCTCTTTCAGGATCGCGCCCTCTCTTCCTTCTTCGGAGACTTCCCTTCGAAAAGCAGCAAAAGAGGTAAATTTAAATTTTTATATAATTTTTTTTATTGGCTCCCTTTTATCTAACCTTTTGTAGTGATACGAAAGCCAAACATATCCTTCATTTTTCAAGCATCGTTGTTGAAAATAAAGTAAGGAGTTCATTGCGGGAAAGACCTTGACGGAATGTCTCCTTCGCTGCTTCTTTCATCGTTTCCGTCGTAAAAAATGCAGGGCTCAAAACTTCTAGTTCATTTCATTTTTTTTTTAAATTGTTATTTATAAAATTTATATTTGCTAGTTATTTTCAATTGTACCCTTATAATTTTCTTATATCCTTTTCTTTGAAGCCCTACCGAGGCCTCAAGAAAAGGAATTCAATTGTAATCTCGTAAATATAATTTTTTGGGGGGGTTTTTATAGGTGCTAATTTTTGCACCTATCTAAGCATAAAGGGGGGTTGTTATTGTGTCATTCATTTCCTTCTTTTTTCATGCCTCATTCCATTTCTTATAATTCTTCCCTCTTAAAATTATAATATAAAGTAATTCTTTTATAAAATACATTTTACCTTTTCATTACATTACTAAAGTACTATGAGATTAATTGTTTTAATCAATTAAAGTTTAATAATTCTCAAATTTAAAAATATTATAAAATACATTTATTCTTTCATTAGAATTATTGTAATTGGTTAACATTAACTTCAATTTTTTCTCAAATATAGTATTTTTATAAAATTTTCCTATTCCTTAATTGATAAAACTTTATTAAATTTTAAAATTTATTAATAATCATCTTATACCACATATTGGAATATCAATAACTTATAGTTTCCCTCAAGTTAGGGTGGGTTATTTAGATAACAATATAGGGAATTGGCTGATTATCCTTTCAAAAGCCTATGTTCCATGTATCAATTCTACTCAATACTTATAGTTTCCCTCTCGTAAGGGCGGGTATTTGAGAAGAAGAGATATATAAGCATGGCATTTTAGATTTCATAAGCCTAAATTATATCAAGTCTCCTCATTTATTTATAGTTTCCCTCTCGTTATGGCGGGTACTTTGAGGTATTTTATTGTTCTTTCAGGCTTCTGATATCATCATTAATATTCATTGCATTATCTAAAAATTTTAATTAAATTTAAAGGGGGGAATTATCAGTTCACTTCAATTTTCTTTGGTAAAATGAATACGATGAATATAATTTATCCTCTCACCCCTCATAACTATCATACATGGAAATCCAAAATATTAAATCTCATTTCTCAAAAAGGGCTCACACACCTGCTAGAAGAGAAGCAACCTAAATTTGAAAAAGAATATGAAATATTTATTCATAAAGAGAAAATGTATGAAACAATGGGTATTATAAGCACTAATATAAATGAAAGCTTATGGTTTCACATTACGGATTGTAAAACTCCTTATGAAAGTTGGGAGAAACTAAAGAACTTATTTGGAAAAGTAGATCAAATAAGGTCAATGCAATTAGAGGCAGAATTAACAACATTATCTCCTGAAGACTTTAGCAATATTGTTGACTTTCTCACTAAATTTAAAGAAGTCCTTACTCAATTTAAATGCAGTGGCAAGGATAAAAAATATGAAGAATGCATTTATCTAATTATTTCTAAATTAAATGGTGTATTTCAAATATTCGCAACCACCTTTCTATCTACAAAAGATGCTCTTGGTGCAAGTTTCAAAATGCCCTCCTTAGAATAATTTTGTGTGAGACTAACTAGAGAAGAAATAAAACTTGCAAAGAATGAGATCTCTTCCTCTTCCTCTAAATCCTTAGTAGCATCCACCTCCACTAAAGAAAAATTGTAAAAGAAAGAAAGAAGTCCCATAACTTGTACTCACTGCAAAAAGAATGGTCATTCCGCAAACAAATGCTGGAAAAGATTACAACAACTAGAGGCAACTATGAAGGATCAAAATATAGACAATAAAAATCAGATAGGAAAAGCCCTAAATGTTCAAGGGAATACCACCAATACTTCTTCTAATTACTGGGTCCTAGATTCTGGAGCAACTCATCACATGACTGCTTCAAATGAGTCATTCTCTTTTATCTCCTCAAGTTCAACATGTAGCATAGAAGTTGGTGAATCTTCCTTTATCCCATTCAAAGGAAAGGGTGACATATCCATTGATGGTGGCTCTATCAATAATGTTCACTATGTTCCAAACATTGCAATAAATATCCTCTCCGTCTATCATATTTATACTTCTGGAAAGGGGAAAATTGTTCTATTCTCTCCAACAGGAGTTGAGATAAGAGACTTTCAAGACCCCCACTCTCTTATAGCCAAAGGAGATATTGATCACAACACTTACCTATTTCACTTCAAAGGATTCAAAAATCTAGAAGGGGCCTCCTATTTTATGGCTCATAGAGATCTTGAAAGCAAAATTTGGCATGAAAGGTTTGGTCATCTCAGTTATAACTACTTAAAGGAATTGAACACCCATGAAATGGTAACAGGTTTACCTCAAGTCTCTTCTATTGATGGAGTATGTCCTGGATGTGCTCTTGGAAAGCAACATCAATATCCTTTCCACCCAAGTGGTTCTCTAAAAATCTCATCCCCTCTAGAGTTAATCCATAGTGACTTGATGTTTTTCCCAGAGCCTTCTTTCAAAGGAGCAAAATATGATTTAACCTTCATTAATGACATTTCCAGAAGAACTTGGGTCTACTTCCTAAAATACAAAAGTGATGTTCTATCCCACTTTAAAATATTAAAAGCCTTAGTTGAAAATCAGGCCTCTTGCAACATCAAGCAAATTTGCATAGATAATGGGGGGGAATACTGCAGTAATGAGTTTTCAATATTTCTATCAAGTCATGGCATCATTCATCAACATTCTGTCTCCCATAATCCATAGCAAAATGGCATTTCGAAGAGGAAAAATCGAACATTAAAGAAAATGGCAAACTGTATACTCCATTCAAGAGATCTTCCAAAAGTTTTTTGGGTAGAAGCTATTAACTGTGCAAACTATATTCAAAACCGCACACCTCATAAAGCTCTTGATCATTTAACGCCTGAAGAAGCATGGATTGGCTCAAAACTAGATATCTCCTTCTTCAATATTTTTGGGTGTACAACTTGGGCACACATCCCAAAGAAGAAAATGAAGGCTCTAGATAAGAAAAGCAAAAATCTCATCTTTGTTGGTTATTATGAGGAAATGAAATCATACAGGCTTCTTGATCCCACAACTCATGAGGTCTTTTTCATAGGAATGTCCAATTTGATGAAACATTCCCTTAGAAATATCCTCAACCATCCTCTTCCTCTATTGAGCCTTCTCCTATAGTAGAACCTCAATATAATGAAGAACTATCTTTAGAGATTAATTTAGAGATTGATGATCAAGATGAGGAACCTATAACTCCAACTCAAAGTCTTTCCACTCCTTCTACTC
Organism: Wollemia nobilis; assembly: GCA_028583015.1. Lineage (NCBI taxonomy): Eukaryota > Viridiplantae > Streptophyta > Pinopsida > Araucariales > Araucariaceae > Wollemia > Wollemia nobilis. The sequence goes on along the minus strand of JAQPPZ010010060.1, from coordinate 16,823 downwards.
CTTCCACTATGCCAAAATAGGCCCGCACCATTGTTAAATAAGCTACTCCTTACATCCAAAATCTTCCATCATCCAGATTAACCAACTCCATAGGCACTGGTCTTGTCTGTCAGTCTATTTCCTCTAATCCTCAATCCTTCAAAGAAGCAACTGATATTAAAGAATGGGATGATGCCATGGAAAATTAATTCTCTTCCTTAATCAAAAACAAAACTTGGGATTTAGTTCCCCTACCTAAAGGAAGGAAATTAGTTCGTTGTAAATGGATTTACAGAATAAAATATGGGCCTAATGGAGAAATTGACAAACACAAGGCTCGCCTAGTAGCCAAAGGTTTCTCTCAAATTGAAGGAATTGATTATGTTGAAACCTTTACACCAGTTGCCAAAATAGATTTTGTTAGACTGGTTCTTGCCCTGGCTGCTTCCCAAAAGTGGTATGTCTTTCATATGGATGTAAAAAGTGTTTTCTTACATGGGGACTTGAAGGAAGAGATATTCATGGAATAACCTATTGGTTTCACTCAAGACTCCTCTCTTGTTTGTAGGCTAAAGAAGTCTCTCTATGGCCTCAAACAAGCTCCTAGATCTTGGTATGAAAAAATGGACTCCTTCCTTCTTTCCTCAGGTTTTTCTCATTGTGAGTCTGATAACACAGTCTACATTTGGAGAGATGAAGGAAAAATCACCATACTTGTTCTATATGTTGATGATCTACTACTCACTAGTAGTGACTTCGCTCACATTCAGACTATAAAAGACTCCCTCTCAAAAAAAATTGATATGGCTAATTTGGGTCTAGCTCATTACTTCCTTGGGATCCAAATAAATCAAACATATGCAAGAATTTCATTGTGTCAACAAAAAATACACTCTATATCTTCTTCAAAGGTTTAAAATGATAGATTGCAAATCTTCTCCTACACATTTTCAATCTGGAGTCAATCTAAGTACTTCCTGCACATCCTCTCTTTGTGATGCAACTCTATACCATCAACTTATAGGGAGTCTGTTATACCTTACTCATACTCGTCCAGATATCTCATATGTTGTTGGCTTAATATCCAGATTCTCTCACCAACCTCATTTCAATCACTAGTAAGCAACAAAAAGAATCCTCCACTACTTGCAAGGAACTACTCACTTTGGGCTCTTATATGAGGTAAAATCCATGGATATCATTGGCTACATAGATTCAGATTGGGCAGGTTCAGTAGAAGATATATGTTCAACTTTTGGCTATGTATTTTGTCTTGGTTCTTCACCAATTGCTTGGTTATGCAAAAAATAACAAGCAGTGGCCTTATCATCTACAGAGGCAGAATACAGGGCAATAGTTTTAGCAAGTCAAGAAGCTCTTTGGCTTCATCATATTCTAAGATAATTTGGTTTTTCCCATGACAAACCTATTACTCTTTGGTGTGACAATCAAAGCACAATACATATTGCACGCAATCTAGTTGAGCATCAATGCACCAAGCACATTGAGATACACATGCACTTCATTCGACAACATATTTAGAATGGGGACATATACTTGGACTATATTCCAATTGAAATCAAGTTGTAGACATCTTCACCAAGTCATTTCCTTCTCCGTGTTACATACAGTTGTGAGAGAAACTTGGAGTATTACAGCTACATTGAAACAAAGGTCTTTAACCTCTCCTTTTATTATTGTATTCTTTGGAGGATGGTTTTTCCCATGTGGTTTTTTCACCATCTCTCATATAAATTGTAAATGAGTACCTCATCAGGCCATGTTGTCGGGACTCATATTTTTTGTTTTGTTATTAAGGACAATCTTCGTCATCCGAAGACATACCTCTTTATTTCATAGCAGATGGTTTTTCGCATGTGGGTTTTTCACCATCTCTCATAAAAATTGTAGATGAGTACCTCATCAGACCATGTTGTCGGGACTCACCTCTCTCTGTATTAAGAGGACAATCTTCACAAACCGAAGACATGCCTCTTCCTTTTTATTTTTTGATAGATGGTTTTTCCCATAGGGTTTTTACCATATCTTCAAAAAAGAAACCATTGTACTTGAGTACCTCATTAGGCTCTATTGCCGGGACTCATTTGCACAATACACCCCTAGTATCACTTAAGGGGGGTGTTAGAATAAGTAATTATTCTCTTAAGTTCTACTAGGATAGACTTACTTGAGTTTCCACTCCTTCATGAGTCGGGTGAACTCTCAGTTATAGTCTACATCAGATTTGATGAGTTGTTGTAATCCAACGGCTCTCAATGATCAACTTTGTTATTTATACAAAGTTTATCCATGGAATAATCAATCAGTTCTATTTTGTTTCTTCAAATCTTGTGATGTTGTGTAGTTCTACTCTTGGGAAATTCTAACACAGATTACATGAGCTAGATGTTTAGTAGAATAGGTACTACAAATAATAAAATTTTAATGCTCATGCTAGAAGGTATAAGTATTATGATATGCATCATATTGAGATTTTTTATCATATTGATAAGGTTTACCTAGCAATAGACCACAACAATCCATAGGAGTGATATCATAGGTAATAGTATCTACATAATTAGGACCAAAAATAAGTGTAAGTGTAAGTGATCATGGAAGAAGTATCACTATCCTTCCATTCAAGTGAGTATGAATGAGGACGAGGATGTATAGGTAGTTGTAACTTATCAACAATGGAATTCTCAATCAAGTTTTTATACGATCCATTATCGATAATGCAATCCACAAAGAAATTATGTGTAAGATGAGCATAAGTGATAAATAGATTATCATGACCTCCTGCAAAATATTGATGGTTGAGTAAGGTGATATTATTGAGTCAACCTTCTAACTCAAGATAGGTACGATATTCTTCACAAGTTTTGATGGGATTTTGTAGAGTTCCCTCCTTAAGGGTTTCCTCCTTCGGAGACTGTACAAGCAATTATTTTTTTTCTTCCATGAATAAACATATTTTATATGTCCCTATTTTTACAATAATGAAAAATGCATCAAAAGAAGAAGCTAGAGAAGGAGAAGGAAAAAACTTTTGTATATGTTGTTGATGTAGAGAACACATAGGTTTGTAAGTACCCATTGAAAAATAAAATTGAGGAGTTTTTTAAGAAGATTAAAGAGCTACTAAAAAAGAAGACCGATAAGAACTTGGTGAAAAGGAAGACCAAGGTGCATGAGACTAAGAAAAAAGTTTCTCCTCTACAAGCTGAGCTTGATTAAAAGTTGCATCAAGTATGTCAAGCGAAGTATATTTCAATTCTTGAAACAAATATGTTTGAATGCCACTCTTAAACTTAGCAATAAGAGTAGGTGAAGGATCTTGTTCACTAAGTAGGCTATGCAAATAGTTAAACTAATAAATAATCTTGAATAGACATGTGGCTTCATTGCCTCAAGTTAAGTCATTGGATGAGAATTTTATTATTATAATTGGATGGATAGAATATAGCCTTCAAGGCTGTGACCAAATGATCCCAAGTGGTGATGGTATTTTATGTATTTTATTGCTTAGTAATTAGGATTTTAGCAACACCAAAAAGTTTCAACTTAGCAAAAGGGACCTTATCATCATCAGGTATTTGGCTATAAGCAAACCAAGTTTCCATGTCTAGAATCCAACTATTGAGAACTTCATGATTCTTGGATCTATCATAGATCCTAACCTCACATTTGATATGAGAACAAGATTCAAGAGTGTTTATCCTAGGTGATGGAGGTTGGAATTGCATACTATGAAATTTATCGGTCAAATTACTAACTATATTAGCTAAGGCCACTAATTGTTCTATTTGCCAATGTGACATGGCTCCTCTATGAAATCTAGGGAGAGTGTTTGACTAAATTTACAAGTAGAGCATTGTGTGTGTTGAGGAGTGTTGGGTACTACCAAAAGTGCCCTTTATTTTACAAGAGATAGTTCAAGGTATAATTAAACATATAAAATGTTTATACAAGTAAAAAATATCACTTCCAATGGATCAGGCTTGAAAATAGCTTTCCAACGAGTATAAATAAAGGGTATACTCAAGAAAAATAGATGCCTCAAAATTCAATAATTACAAGATCCCTCAAAGCAAAAAATGTTAAACTAATTTATCCTCCCCAAGAGAAATATTCTTGGAATATACTTGTAAAATATAACATATGTCCTAAATACTAATTGTGCCTCCTAATAGCATATTAAAAGCAGAACAAAGACTAAAAGATAAAAGTTGTGCATATAACTTGTTGACCCCCTAATTATCTCAAGTATTTCTCCATTAAATATATGGTGACTTTCAAGCAAAAATACGTTGCCAACAGATGACAACATAGAAGGACTCCTTGCATGGTTTGGAAATAACCACTTGATAGATTCACCATAAGAAATGAAGAATGGTGCTATGGCCTAAGTCAATTACAATTTGGTTAAGTGCCTCCAAACTGGAATTGTGATTAGACTATCTCAAATAAATGAGCACCACATAACATTGAAGAGAATGATACATGGGTGATAATTGCTAAATGTAATACTGTAAATCGATCAGGCTATACTTTAATGTATCTCCAAAGATATTGCAGGTCGTCTATTCTGCCAAACGTAATACAAGCAACTATAACATTGATAATATCCTACGAAGGAAGGAGAGGTAGACTAACAAAGTGGGACCAATAAATTATAACCAGAGCTTCAATTCTATTTTTTGTGTTGACTATTGCATTTTTAGGTGTCAACGAGAGGAGATCAAGCCAGTGACAGATGAGACTTCAGACTAGTGCCATACATTGGATATCTATAGTTATGAAAAATTATATATAATCAATGAAAAACTAAGCAACATGCATGATCTCTTGATATATTATTGCAAATCTTCTTTAGGATAGAAATCAAGAATTATTTAACAAATAACTTGGAACACTTCTTTATAATCAACAAGGGGAGTCATCTATATTATCACTAAAATGAAACTCGCATAACCTTTCCAAACCAGTAAATTTTTGAACTCCATGTGGCTTGTGATCCAACACACCAACTAGCTACCAAATTAGTTACACAATCAATATTTTTGTTGCAAATAATATTATCTTCACCAACAATGATCTGGAATACTCCTTCAAACAACACATAAGCATATGATGATGTCATAGGTCATGCCAACAAATAACAGTGAAAGTAGCACATGGACAACACATTTTCTATGCACGTGATGTTTTCAAGCCATGCATGATATTCATCCTTTAAAATCCAAGTTGAAGTAAAACTCAAAGTAATCAATGATGCATGCATAAAATAAATTCTTCAACCAAAATATTTCTAATGTGCAAAACTATTAATATTTTGAAAGCACTGGTCTCACAAAGCAAGAACAAGGTGCATCAAACAATCATGAAGAAATACAAGTGCTAGAAAATCAACTATGCTACTTATCGATGTGGTCGTGCTACATTCATAAGAAAATTTATATTTAACAATACTAGATCTTATTTACTAATTTGTTGAATCCCACATCGCAAGACATCAACATCCAACAGATGCTTTCAAAATCTAATATTTTACACTAATTTACATCAAAGAAGTCCATATTAGACTTTCTAATGTAACCATAGTAAGATGAGGATACAAAAACAAAAGGTCAGTAGCTGCTAGAGTTGGCACGTAGGATTGCAATATTTGACTACATGCTAAATTGGTGCTAAGGTAACAACAAGAACAGGTAAGATTTCAACAATGTCATAATAAACATATTTGGCCATAAAGGTATATATCAACACACTATGCAGAAGGTATTGTCATAGAAATGAAAATGACTCTCTTTGCTTATAAAAGAAACACCAAAGCCAAAATAAGACAATCACAGACCAAAAAAATAATATGAAAATATACACCAAAATCAAGATCCATTGGTGGAATATTTCTTGTTCCTCTTTTGAACCAAATTGGCCTAGAGGAAGAGGATAATCTCTTCCAATCCAACTTTATTGTTTTGATACTAAACTTATACAAACAGAAAAACAGATAAATTTGGTAATAACAAAATGAGATTTTCATTCCAAAAGTGGCTATAAATAGCTAGACTACACTGCCTCTAAAGGATCCTTATGAAATATATTAGATAGGATCAAATTAATTTCTTTTTCAGGTAGGCCTATCTGATTTGTTAGATATTAAATTCGGAGGCCTTACTTTTAATTAAACCTTATATCAAAAAATTAAAAAGGTTGGCCTACAAATTTTATGTAACATTATTTGCTAGCCAACATACAAATATAACGAGGTCTGAAGTGTAGACCAATTGGCTCGACCAAATCCCGTAAGGGAGGCGAAGGTCCAAGGTTCAAATATCGGGCCTCGTCGGACTGAACGCTTGTCCCTTTCCTGGTGCTTTCAGTGGCGTAAAAGGTTTAAAATGATTATGGCATGGTGGTTATAGGGGTGGACTGCGTGAAGAACTATGTGACGGCTTTCAAGGCAGACAACGTAGAATACTGTGGCGGCCATAAAAGCCGGATAGCCTACCCGGATTCATGGAGGCTACCGATTCCACCATGTAAATTAAAAAAAAACATACAAATATAACATTAAACATAATATTAAATACTAATCCCTATCAACTTAAATTTCTCATTTCTACTCAAATCTACATCTATTCCATTTTGTTTAATTCTTCCAATCTATCATATATTTCTTTCTTCTTTTAGCTTTGGCTTTCATTATACTTATTTGCTATCCTTTAATTTTATTCTTGATATGTTTCATTTTGCAAAATCTGAAAATTTTTGTTTCATCAACTTTAATCTCATTCCACCATTTTTTAACATTTTCTTGAAACTCTTCATGTTTCATCAGATGAGAATTGAATTTGAACAACATATTTTTTGGAGGTTCAAATTCCTACATCTTCAATAATACTAGTGCATGGTTTGATGTTGCTCTAGACAATATAAAATACTCCATTGATATATTTATTCCTAATATGGATTCATAAACTAAAAATCTATCTAATATTTCTTGAATTAAGGCTCCTCCTCTTTTATTTGATCATGTGAAATGCCATCTTTTGGAATGATATCTACCAGGTTCCTCTCTTCCATCATATCTGATAGCATTCTTGAATTCTTCTTTAGAATCATAATTCCTCCTTTCTTCTTTAATTTGAGAATTAAATTAAAGTCTTCTATTATCCAATTTTTAATGCTATTTCCATCTTACCATATTTTTTACCAGTATTCTTTTACCAAGGATTGATGAGTGGTTCTATACACATTTGTCAAATGATATTTTTTCCTGGGTCTTTGGCATTCTAATGATATCTGTATCCAATTTGCATCTTTAACCACTTCTATAAATTTTCATTTTCTTTTGTTTCGTATTATAGCAATGCCAATACATTCACTCGGGTATATATTTATATTCTATATTCCTTCCATAGTTGTCCATTCATTTTTTGTTATCTTTATTTTCTGAAGAGAAAGTATATCAGGACTGGATTCTTGAATCGTTCCCTTTAAGGTTATTTTTGTTGAGGTAGAACCTATATCTCTTCTATTCCAAGAGAATATAATCATATTCTTAAGCTATGCAATACAACCTTCTTACTTTTTCATCCATGTCCACTTGGGGGATTTAATTATGCTATCTTGTCCTCTATACTGATTTGCTTTTTAGATCCCTCCTCAATGGCTTTTTGAAAACATGTTTGCAACACCAATGAATTTATGGGTCTTCCTACCTTCTTCTTGGTACTTGTCCATAGTCTACTTGTAATTCTATTTTGATTTAGGGATAGTATACCACCCTGCATTGTTACATCATCTTCCACTTGTTTACCTTATGATTCTTATTCTTCTTCTAGATTTTCTACTTTTTTCTCTTCTTCTTTTTGAACTTCTTCAACTATTTCGAACTCCTCACTATTCATTTCTAAATTCTTTTCTCCTATTGTAATCTCTTCTTGTGGTTTTTTCTTCTCCAAGGCCTCAAATTTATTTTTCATAATGTCTTTTTTGTTATTGGTACCCACTCTAATTTTTCTTTGATACATTCATAAATCCTTCATTATCCTTCTTATTACCTTGTTCTTTTGATACTTGTCTTGCTTTGCTTGGTAGTGGGTGGATTTAAATAGGATCTGCTCATAATCTAGCTCTTATTTCTATACTTGATCCTATAGTTCAATTTTAATATGTTCTGGTAAGCCTTCCATTATGTCCATATCCATACATATTCTGGCACATATGGTTAACTTCCATTGTTTTGTTATCTTAGTTGTTTTAATGAACCACCCTAAAGAGTCTTCTATTGATTTGAAAGAGTCTTCGTACCAAAACTAATATGGGAAATACAACATCTTAACCTATATTAGAATGGAGTTCAAATTTTTTTCTCTTGGATCAAAATTATCATTCCAATACTTCATAAATAGTCCATTTCTTACCATGAACCAGGGTTCTCTCTCAAAAATAATTTCTCGATCTTTGGGATTGTTAAATGTCATAAAAAAACTCCTCTTCCTACATAAACTATCTCCGATTGCTGGGAGATTAATGTGAGCTAGTTATTTTGACCTAAGTTTCAATACCCTTGGGAGACAACCATAAGTTAAAGATTCGACATAGTAATCCATATTTAGTCAGCTTTTTATAATCCCCTATGAGGTTTTGTTCATCAAACTTTACCTTTAGAATTTGTTCTTTTCTTTTTACAAATCCATCATTTTTGGGGAAAGAAGAAATCTTCATTTTCCCTTCCTAGATTCAACCATTGTTTGTAATATTTTAATAGGTGTATATTTTGGATCAAACCCTGAAGATGAATATCCCTAGACAACCATTTTGGGAAACCTAAATTATTTATACTTTACTTGTTTTATCTTCTTCATTTATAATATCTCTGTTATCTGGTCTCTACTACTCAAGCCTCCTTTGGCATATTTTGATCATTGTAGTTTGAACTCTGGTTTTCTGCCTATTACCCTCCTCCATCTTCTTAGTTTTTATATACATGATTATATCTCTAATATTTTTTCATTGAGTTTACACAGGTTTGTATAAGGGGTCTCGATCCTCTCATACTGAGTGGGGTTTAAACCTTGGACCTCTCAAAGAGAGGCCAAAGCCCTTACCACTCCAATAAGCTTGTAGTTGATTATATCTCTAATATTAAAGACTATGTACCTAACATTATCTTCGATAATTAGATGCAATTATCAATCTTCATTAAAACCTCTTATGGATCCCTTTTATATGTGTAAACCATATCAATTATTTTCCACTTTAATTCTTATTTGATAGTGAATTTTTATTTTTATTTTTTTATTTTACTTTATTTTTTAATGGGTCATATGGGATTGAAAAGGACCCCATTCTTATTACATCATATTATCATGACCACATACTAGATATTATAACAAAGTAGCAATTATGCATGTATCCTTAGGTATAATTTGAACTTAGCATTTGATTAAAAAATTAAGGTTCACCCATATTTGAACCTTGGTCTATGATATGAAATTACCACTTCCAACCAATTGCCCTAAACCTCATGGATTTTTGATAGTGATAAAGTTATTTCTATAAAAATACTTAAATTTTAGTTATCCGCTCATGTAGAGGAGTTGTAGAGCAAGTGGGTAGTTAAAACTCTCCAAGTTGAAATCGAAAGACCCAGGTTCAAATCTCTCCTGTAGTATCACATAATAATATTTATCCTTTAAAAAAAAAAACTTAAAATTATCATTAAAATACAATAAAATCAAGTTTATGACTTTTATAGAAACAAAAACAAAGAGTTTAACTTTTCTAAAACAAATAATTTAATTTTTCAAATGTTGTTTGGTTAAGAATTTAGGGAACATAAAACCCGTTTATGAAGGTCTGCTAACGTTTAAAAAAAAGCATTGCGTCCTCTCCAAGCTACTGCAAAGGAGAATCCAAGAATGTCGTTCAATTTGGGGAGAATTCATACGTTTGGAGCTGAGATAGCAAAACCGAATTTCTGGACAGAGTAACGGACAAATATTTGAATTGAGATGGCATAAGGGAAATGAATGAATTCAAAAGATTTCAGGATATCTCACAGAGTAACGTAACGGAAACATTTGAATTGAGATATTTTGGCAAGTACTAGGGCTGAGAGAGCCGTTGGTAAGAGCCATTATAAATACACAGTCCAGTCGCTTTCATTTTGACTTTCTTCTCTTTTCATTGTGCTTTCAGTTTTGCTTTTCTTTGTTTGATATGTCATGGCCATGGATCTTCCTGTTTTGGTTTGTTTTTTTTTTTGCGTTTTAGGGTTTATGTGTTTTTTGTTTGATTTACATTTGATTCAAGGAGCACACAGCAGACTTGGCCGACCATACAAAGGAGGCAAAAGAAAACCTAAGAGGCAGATGAACAGAGAAGGTAAAAGGTAAAAGTTTAAGAAGATACAGCAAAGCAGATCTGGTTCCTGTTTCTTTTTGGTTTGGAAGGGTTTTAATGCTTTGATTTGTTTACTTTAGTTTTTTTTTCATGTCTTTCGGTGTTTTAGCCCTATTTATTTAGTTTGTCTATGTCTTACACATTTACCCTGATTTTGATTTTTATTTGGAGTAGCAGAACAGAGCAAATTACATAGCTGGTCGGAGGAAAAAAAAAAATTCCAATAGAGAAATGAACAAAGGCGGCAAAATTTCCATAAGGTAAAGGCAAAGCAGCTCATACGTATGTATTATTTTTAAAAAATTTGGTTCTTATTCCTTGCAATTGTTTTCATGTCATGTTTTGATTTGTTTTATTTTTACCATATCTTTTACTTTTTCTCCCTCAACAATCAACAATGTATAACTTAGATCAAATTCTGAAGCGTGGAATTACAGGGTTAAAGGCTCATTAAAATTTTAGTTCCGTAAAGTTAATTGAAATTTGAAATCGCTTAAACAAGATAGCCTCTAGCCTCCTTGTTCCTTTTCTTTCTTGCCTCGGTTTGAGCAGTTTCGACAAACTGACTCTTCATATACCAAACCTATTAGGAATGGACAGGCATGCAGAATCGCACCTATGGACTCCTGTAGCATATTATATACAGACCATTACATTACAGAGATGTTTGTGTTGGCGGCGGGTGGATCTCCCTCAACTCAACAATGTATAACTTAGACCAAATTCTGAAGTAAATTTACATGGATATTTGACTGGCCCTTTTTTTCATGGATATTTGTCATATTTGTCATTTTGGAAGCTAGTTATAAAGGTTAGGAACTTCCACTGTTACGCCACAGCTTAGTATAATATAAATGTAGTACAACGCTACATCACACTTCTATCACTTCATTCCCTCAAATTCCGTCTGGTCATTATCATGCGATCATGAGATGTTAGTGTTGGCGGCGGGTGGATCCCTTTAGGTTTCTTAGACCCTTTAACCCTACAATCTCTCCTGGGCAGAAGCCTTCCACAGGTGCTCTGTTTTACTTTTTCCTCTTCAACTTAGATCAAATTCTGAAGCTGTCTATATTCAAACCAAATTCTGAAGCTGTCTATATTCAAACCTATTTTTTCTGGATGTCAGATTTCTTTTTTTCTGTTTGTTTTATTTCATAACTTATGTCTCTGTTTTACTTTTTCCTCTTCAACTGAGATCAAATTCTGAAGCTGTCTATATTCAAACCTATTTTTTCTGGATGTCAGATTTCTTTTTTTCTGTTTGTTTTATTTCATAACTTATGTCTGAAGCCTTTAATTTGTTGTCTACTTTTCTCCAGTTTACTTTTTCTCATTTTATTTTATTTAGGTTCTTATCATCTGTATTTCATTTATTGGATAGTGTTTAATTTTTTTTTTATCAAATTAGAATTAGTTCAAAGACATTGGTGCCATGCAACAATGGTGGTTTAAAGATATTTTTCTCTTTGTAGATAATTATAAGCTATAAATATTGGTTTTTCTTCAAGACCTTGTTAGTTTTGATGAAGCTAATTAGTTCTAGTTCTAATTATTTTCTAACTTTAGTATATCATTAGTTAAAGGATCAAGTTTACAACATTTAATATGCTTTGATGGCCAGTAATTGTTAGTGTATGTAAATCCCATCAAAATGTTTTAAATTCCATTAATATTGTTTTTTAAATATTAAGTTGGTTTTCTTTGGATTTTAAAACTAGGAAGAAATTTACTTTTTGTTTTACAAATTTTTATTACTAAATCTTTATAGTGCTTTATTATTGGTATTAAATTTAATAGACCACTAATATCTTCTTTTATTTGTTTTGCAGTAACATAAAAATCAAATAAATTATTTGCTATACGAAGCTCTTCCATATATTCGAAGAATAAAGAGCTACAATAAAAATTATATAGTGTAGAGAAGTTTTGAGATCCATCTAAAGTCCAAACTAATTAATTACTTTGTAATATTGTGAATGATTATTTTTAATAAAAAATATATTTTTTTGTGGGAGGGGTAAACTCCCCTCCTAAAGCCCTCAAGGGATGGCCATGGTCTTCCTTGAGGGTGTGTCTTTCATAGTTGTTTTATGTATTGTAAGTTGCAGATTTTAAAATTACTTTTTATTTTGAATGTCTTAAATTAAATAATAATAAAAACATAAATTTATACTCTTAAATAAAAGACTCTGAACATACAAACTATATCAATAGCAACAATACTAACAACAAAATTATTATATAATGAATTTTTAATTTATTCAGAAATAATACATATACTTTTCAAGTGCATGCATAGATTTTGGGTGTTGTAATAAAAAATACTTATTTTAATTTGTTATATTTATTTTTATGTTCTAACATCAATATAAAAGCCATGAATGCCATTTAAATTTCAATTTGTGTTTTACATTTGTTTTACTAACATCACTAGTACTTGTATGTTCTTTATTGATTTTTAATTAATAAACATTTTGTTTACTATTTAACCAAAACATTCTAATTTTGAATGTAATTTTAAAGTTAAAAAATTAACAAGCATTTTGTTCACTCTTATAACCAAAACATTTATATTTTAAACTTATCTTTTGCACTTTTTATTATAATCTTTAAATATTAATTTTGATATATTTTACCCTTTGTTTCTAAATTAAATTATTTTTTAATGATATACATGGACTTGTAGCATATGGAATGTGCATTTCAAGGATTAATTTTGTGTTATATTAAAAAATATTTATTTAATTTGTAATAATTAATTTTAGTGTTAAAATCATTATAAAAACAACATGAATATCATCTAAATTTAAATTTTTGTTTTGCATTTGTTTTATTAACATGATTTTGTTTACCAATTTAACTTCCTTTGTATATAAAATATTTTCATTTTTAGTTAGGTAATGTAATATTTCTCATGATATAAATATTAATTTTAGATAAATAATAATATAAATAGTATTTTATCTTATCATGCTTGATATATTTATTTTTCAAAAAGTAATAATCATTTTCCCATAAAAATGTAGTTCTTTTAAATTTATGGTTGTTTGTGTCCATACAACAACAAACCTAGCCAAGTGAAAATGATTTTCTTATAATAATAAAAACAAATTTGATTTTTTTTTGTTGTTATAAAAATTATAATTAATTTTAATAACCATAGGTGTTTAGTATGTTTCCTTAAACTAACTTATTAAAAAAAACATGTTTCTTTACACACAATATTTGAAAACTTATGTTTTTGTGTCTTTAATTGCATGTCATAAGGATTCTACACCCTCAGACCTGCATGCTCGAATAGGCAGGATAAATGGCAGTTTTTGGGTGCTATTTTTCCCAATTTTGGCTTTTTGTGGGTCAAATACCCTGGTCATCCCACCTAGGGATGGTTTCCTATGACCATCCTTGGGTGGGATGATCATGATCTATGCTCATCCCTGGATGGGACGGTCATGCCTAAATGGTCATAACTTACCAAAAGTGGGATAGAACCTTACAAAACCTTGCAAAAGTGGTTAAGATCACTGTGTAACCTTTGAGGGTTGCTCTAGGGGGCCATATGAAGTCAACTTAATCATTGCTTTTGGTTGCCTAATTGGATTGACATGATTTTAGTGTCTACAAAAACCCCTTTTTGAGATGTGTTGTGTGCAGCACAATGCTAAGCAAAAATAGATGACTAAAATATTATATTATTAGGGTTATTCATTAACCTAACCAACTTTAGATGCTCCAATCATGAAAAGAGCATATGTTCTTGAATCCTTACTTCTAACAAGCTAAAAAACTTACTTCAAGTACAACCTCTCCAGTAAGGCTTACTTGATATTGGATATTGTTCAGTCATGAAGAGGCAAGACCTGTAATACTTAATGCTTCCATGTGCCAAGTATTTGTTTAATTGAAATTTTTGCTTGTTTGATGCCCTAAGCAGGGGCATGATTGTCTTTGTCAATGATCCTTTGAACTAATGCAATTTGAATGATTGAGTGTTTGATTATTGATTTTGATTATGAGATTGTTAATTATGAATACCCCTCAAGCAACAAGCCAATGGGAGAATGACTAGTGATAAAATCAACAAGTCGCTTGACCCATATGACTTTGTTAGAGATTCCTTTAGTGTTACCCATTTTGAAATGGAGCATTTTTTAGAGGATTTTGACGATTTTGTTGATGCTTCATGGAAGAAAGGGATGGAAAACCTCATTCTCATTTGGTGGTCTGGCTAAAATGGCTTTCCTAGGGATTAAAGTAAAGACCTTTTTATTTATCTATGAGAAATTTATTTGTCATCTTGATCCATGAGGAATTTTGACCAAATTTGAGCTGTTTTTGGTGGGTTTTAGACCCTTTTGTACCTTTTTCAGTTGTTTTGGTGTGATTTTCTGGTGGCCATCCCAGGGTGGAATGGTTACATAGTTTATTACTATCCCTAGGTGGGACGAGTGACCAATTAGGTTCTCTTCCCACCCAACGACGGTCAGGCCTCTTTCAGGGATATTTAAGCCAAAATATGGAAATTGGGCTCATTTTTGCATGTCTAACTTGGTAGTTTGAGAGGTGAGGAGGAGGATATTGATTCTATGTAGCATAGCACTACCAAAATCATCCCATAGTCACCATGAGACAGTGTGCAGACTCATCCAACAGGGAAGTCGGTGCGAGATGGGTAAGGACTAAATTTACCACTGCACTTTGCTAGTGTTAGAAGTGTAATTATTGCTTATTTTTTAATTTTTTTTATTTTTAGACAGAGCACACTAAATAGTTGGAAATTGAACCTAATTAGTTATGTCTTGCAATATTTTATGCCTTTATTTGAGTTTTTGTGCAATTAGATTACTTTTTCTTGCATTTTTTTGCATTTATTTTGATTATTTTTTGTGGTATGAAAGGTCAATTTTGGCCCATTTTGGGGGTTGTCCCTAGGTGGGATGGCTAGGTTGGGTTGTTTGGGGGTCGTCCCTATGTGGGAAGGTCACACATTTGGGGGTTGTCCTTGGGCAGGATGATCATGAATTGGCTTGAAAAAAAGGCCTTCTTGGGTATTTTTTGGGTACTTTTGAGAACTTTTGAAGCATGTTGGGTGCTTTTTATTAACTTGCTTACCTCGGCCATGTGGTTAAGAGTTGGTATAAAGTTTCAACTCACTTTCATACCATGAGAGACTTATTGATAGAGGTAGACTTAGAATGGTTTGATGCCATTGGCCTGAAGCACGTGACGCAGTTAGATCCCGTGGTGGGTGGCCACACTTTTTTAACTGCTCTTATTGACTTGTGGGATTTGCGCACCAACACCTTCCACCTATCGATAAGAGAGATGATGGCGATACTTGAGGACATCTATTAGATTTTTTACATTCTGATAGAGGGGCATTTGATTGTATCTACTCATCACGATCTGAGAGATATGATGATGGAGAGATACTTTTACAAGGACTGGAAGGAGACAGTACGTGACTCACCGAGCGGAGGTATACTGGTGGGATTATGGTATTAGGCCAAGTATTTACCACTAGGTATGCTTTGTTGATGACACTGATCTCTAATATGTTGTTACTAGACTTATCAGGTGCCAGGTTTCCCTGGAACCTGTTGGAGTTAGTGTTTACTCTAGTAGAGTGCACCATAGAGCAGCTGTTAGTGATGGCTTGGGGTACTACATTATTGGCACAGTTGTGTGATGAGCTTTATGAGATCTGATCCCATGGATGAAAGGGCCTAGGATGCAACTTTCTATTGTAGGTGTGGGGATGGCAACATATAGTTATGGATCGATCGCACAGATTACCTTGGACGAAATGGGTAAAACTGGCAGATAGGAAGATAGGCTATGAGATCCGATGGAAGTGAGCTCAGGAGGTAAGGTAGAGTCATCGCTTTATAGGTGATTTGGACCATTATGCATAATATTTTTCACAACTCAGGGTACCAGAGGTGCTTTGGAGACCTTACAAGGATTGTTCAGCATGGTCTGATGTTGAGGCACAGCTCCCAAGGATGAGGCGAGGGAGATGGTTAGCTGGGTAGCATGGGATCGAGCGGGAGTACTTCTCTTATTCTCGAGTTATACGGCTATTTCAGGGATTTCCCAATGAGCTAGTGGTCTACCGACACCACGAGGATGAGAGAAAACTAAGTTGGTCGATAGTGGAGGAGGGGGTAGATCCTTTAGTGGATATTCTTGATTTTGGGGGCTATCCTTAGGTGGCACAACTGTAGGCCTTAGTGGGAGTCTTCTAGGATCGATGTCGATAGGAGTGGACCTACACTAAGGAGTTGGAGGATGAGATAGTGAGCCTTAGGGGGCACTTACCAGCCCCTCCGTATGCTAGTGGGTCGCACCATTTTTGGAGTAGTGGTACAGGGAAGTCTTCGATAAGGATGGTGGTATCTGGATCTGGAAGAAGGTTAGACAGG